>VYZP01035321.1:28038-83710 GCA_013400635.1 Hypocryptadius cinnamomeus | reverse complement strand
AATAATAATAATAATAATAAAAAAAATAATAAAAACAACAATTGTAGCAATCATGGGAGCTGAAGAGGAAGAAAAACTGGCTCCTGGTAATACTTTTCCACACAGCCTTTAATAGATCAGGCTATGGGAAAGGTCTGCTATTCTCCTGGAATGATAGATTAGATCTGGCATTTTAATGACTGTGCAAATAATTAATCACATGAATTATGATAATTTAATGGTGATTTACTCCTTCAGAGCACTTCTCTGCAGATCCTGGCTCCCAGTATTGCCCCAGCACAATGACAATGAAACACTGTCATCCAAGGATCCAGACCAAACCCATCCTTCATTAGCAATGCTCTGCACTTCAGGGATCTGGTTTGCAGTGGAAAATCTAAGCAGTTCTCTGACCATGACTGGGAAACAATGATGAAGATTTCTCTCCCTGATTTGCAATCAGAGCTCACAGCAGGTAGAAATTGCAGAGCTCTTGTTGGACTTAACCCTTCCCAGAAAGCTGCTGCAATTTCTGACAATAAAAACAGCTACAAAGTCTGTTTCAAGGCATGGTATAAGGATTTAATTATACAGTAACACTTCCTAGCTGGAAACTGAAGACAGAGAAGCAGAGAGCACTGTTTTCACAAAGACTGGCTAAATCTTTACATCCCCATTTTTGGTTCTCAGTCTGACCCATTTAATGGCTGACTAATAATCTCAGTGAAACCACTGGGAGCAGTGATAGCTCAGCACTTCCAAATTTTTTTTCCCATCTGTGATGTCTGAGCACATCCCTCCTCTTCCCCAGTTCATGGGAAATGCAGTTTGCACTGGTTAAACAATCTTGGGGGCCTTGTGAATTGGGTTTTGAATTTTCTATTTTATATATTTACATGACGTATTCATGGTCAGAAACAAATTGAAAAATACAAACTCCTTGCTTCCAGCTGGACACTGCAGACAGAGAGAGCAAGGAAAGGAAAGCTTGGGAAGTGCCCTCACCTGTTTGAAGTTTCCATTCTTTCTCTGCTCCCAGTCCATCATGTCATGGAAGATTGGGATCATGATATTCCTGACTTCTGGTTGTGGAACAAGCGTAACACCCAGAAAGGGGCCAATCATTCCCGGAATAAAGTGAATCTTGTGCTCACCTGTACAACACAAAACAATGGTAATTAAATAAAAGCCTTTGCTATCTGTCACTGAGAAAATAGGGAACCCTTGCAGTAATGACATTTACACAGTAGTAAGCATGAACATTACAAAAGCAAACATTCTTTTCCTGAAAAGGAATGAAAAATCAGTATTTGCTTTACACCATTTCTTGCAAAGTCTCTAAGAGCATTTTTAATTTCACTGTGAAAGCCTTCAGCAAGAAATGTCAGTGCATTTTACTTTGCAAAGGAATTCAAACTGTCAAAAGTAACCCAACTAAAACATACTAACTGGGGGAAAAGAGGCCAGGGGTACTTCCAATTCATGAAGATTTTGAAAGGGCTGGTGAGAACAATGGTAATTAATAGAGCACTTCTAGATTTCAAGGAACTACAGAGCTCTTGGTCTCCACTGCTGTCTTGATTTCCTAACTGCCCTTGACTGGGACCAAGTGATCTTGTCCAGGAGGGACCTGAGGCACTTGCTGACAATCTCTTCTGAGCCACATACTGCACTGTTGTGGAGAGAAACTCAACAAAGCCTGATCTGGAACAGCATCCAGTGATAAATGTCTGCATCTACACATCTAAAACTGGCTTCTCTCGTCTCAGCTGAGTTTGTCCAGTTTGTTTTTCTGGGTATTGGATCTCTGTTACCTTGGAGGGCCTTCCCTTTTCCACACAGATCCTTTGAACTGTGACCAGTTCTGGCTGTATCATGTTAGTTGTACACAAATCAGGCTTATTCCGTTTTCTTGCTTCCATAGTCTTCCTGACTGTTGTCTGAACCTTGTCCAGCTTGTCTTGGGTTTCTATTTTTTGTGTTTTGTTGTTTCTTTTAGCTGTAGAAAGTAGGACTGGGCAAACTAATCTAGAATCAAGTGCACCTAGGGAAAACACTGTGGCAGTAATGTGGTCCCTCTTCTCTTACTCCAGATTCTTACATATTTTTTCAGAGATTACAAAATCTGCCTTACTCATAGCATTTTTCAGCTGAAGGTAGCTCCCCTTCAGCTGAATATCAGCATGGTACATTTGTTGTCTTTTTTTTTTTTTAACAGCAACTCCTACCTATATTCCTACACATAAAATGTTTGTATTTGTCTTGGTGAATATTTTGCAGCCACATAATTAAGTTACCCAATCTGACTTGTGTCACTCCTTTGCTCTCTTAGTGATTCACCCCTTCTCATATCCTTGTATTTGTGATCTCCACCAGCAAACATTTTGTTATTTTCCTCTAGAATACAGTGCAGAAGAGAGTTTTGGTGCGAGAAGTGCTTCTCTTCAGAGAAATAAAGGATTCTGTGATGTCACAAAACATTAAAAAAATTTAAAAATCTGACAGAAACAGGGTTTTCCTTTGGCTTTGGTTGTCAGGTGAGAGAGGGAGAGGCTTACCCAGGTTCTGCCACATGCTGAAGAGCTCATAGGCCATCATCACTCTCATATCACCATACCTGAGAGAGAACAGAGACACAGCTGCCCAGGGAACAAAAACTTGCAAGGCAGTGATGTGAAAAAATAATCAAATGGTTAAAAAAATTCAATTCACATTTATGTCAATGTAAGAATATCAAACAACTTGACTAATAACTGATTGCTGTATTGGGAGATCTAGTTATTCATATCCCAGGCATTTCCACATACCAGGTTTCATAATAAATCACAGAGACTTATGGTAGGAAAATAAGGCTCTTTTTTGAGGTGGGAACCCAACAAAACATATCCTTACTTATCCAGAATCTTCTTCCTTTTAGGTGGGGTGGCATTTTCTAGTTGGAGACTTGGCTGGTTTATAAACAAAACTGCCAGGCTGAAATAAGAGTTCCACACCTGTGAGAAGCAAAGGAATTTTATAACATTACACTCCAAGAATAACTTTTAAAGAAGTGGAGAAAGACAGACTCCTTTTTGTAATCAAGGGGTAACTTCATCAATATGTCTCTTACTATGGAGATACAAATTAACTCTTAAGGGACAAATGGATTATTTAAACCCTGGTAGGAACTGAAATGAAAACCCCCACAAAAGCAATGCCACTGGGTTTTCCTCTTTGCACCAAAGCTCAAGAATGAATAAACTTGGTGACATCAGCAAACTTTTAAATTGTTCTTCTGTAGATTGGACAGGTTTTATCTGCCAAGAATCCCCAGAGACCAAATTCTATCATGAATAGGACCCCCAAAATTTGGTCTGTTTTCCCAAAGAGGTGAGGTTTTTGCCAGC
This sequence comes from Hypocryptadius cinnamomeus, assembly GCA_013400635.1. NCBI lineage: Eukaryota > Metazoa > Chordata > Aves > Passeriformes > Zosteropidae > Hypocryptadius > Hypocryptadius cinnamomeus. The sequence continues at coordinate 80,345 of VYZP01035321.1, read as the reverse complement.
TTGGTGTGTGCACTTGTCCCTAGGTGCATGTCTGGCAGCTCTTCCTTACTAACACACTGAACTTGCTGCCCATCTCCAACTACATCAGACACAGGGACAACACTCCCTAGGACTGTGTTCCTCCAGGTTTTGTGTCATCAGCCAGAGAGACCTCTGGGAGAGGAAGTTCATGAATGCCCCAACTTCAGAAAAGCATTGCCTGAGTTTCCATCCATCAGACAGATGCTCCATTGGCCCCATGCTTATGGAATTACTAGTTTCCTTTATGAGGGACTCAATTTTCCTGATTTGATCTCACGCTGTATCTGTTCTACTTCCCATCAATTCCCCAGCAGATTCCATTCCTGTCCTTTATCAGTTAGGTCATCTTCCTGACAGACACTCTAATAAATGCTGCAAATATCATCAGCTAATGCAGAGGGCAGCTCCTGTTCCTTTGTTACTGCTGGTTTGAAAAGATGTCAGAACATTTTCTGAATCGATTCTTACTTTAAAATCGAAGTCCGTTTCTGTGAAATTCTTATGCAGGGCAGAAGACAAGTATTGAACTGTTGTAACTATGATACTGCAGCCAAAAACAAAGAAAACAAAAAAGAACATTTGAGTCTGGAATACAGCATATTACAGTGGTTGGTGGTGCTGGTTTTACTACAGGTACAGAGAAGTACATTCTTTGTGTAATCTCTGTGATATTTACATACAAGTCACCGTTCTTTGCTTTAATGAACAATTTGTAGTAATTAATACAAGATTATGAACTTTCACTACTATTGTAACTTTTAGAATTTACACATGAGCATTTAAAATCCTGTCTATTTTGCATGACTGGGCCATATGAGCACCAGGGAAATGGAATAATACACTCCTTTTCTTCCTGTTCTAAGCAGAAAGGTTTTTTCCCCCAGAGGAAAGTAACTCAAAAAGTTTGAGCTGTCCTTGTGCTTGTCTGTACAACAGTCCTTTATCTCACTCTCATTCAGCTCAAGATATTTGTGAGTGTTTTGCTAATTTTTGATTCTGTGTTATTTTTTGTTGGTGGCCACATACACCTTAGTGAAAGGCAGTAAAGGCACGTGATAGATTTGGGAATTCATAAATGGCATGTAGATAAGGCAACAGTAGTATCAAAAGAAGAGCACATCTCTGATTCACATGCAAGCAATATTCCAGCAGCACTGCTAAATGTAACTGTCAGTCTAAAGCTTTGTGGCAAAATGATGCCCAAGGGAACAGGTAACCTGCAGCATCTGAGGGAGCCACTATTTCAGGTGGATTTCTTTTTTCTTACAGAACTTCATTGCATCTTTGCACTTGAATTACTGAAATCCACTTCTTTCACTTCTCATTAGCAGGGTGGACTTGCAGAGCATTCAGCTCAGCTGAGCAGGCAGCCTTTAGGAGCATTTCCATGGTGTTTCCTCAGAGTGGGAACGCTCCAGCTGTCATTCAGTCAGTGGGAATTCCACAGCTACTTTAGCTAAGGGAACTAGTGGATCATTCCAGCCACCCTGTGTTCAACACTGCTGCTGATCCAAAGAGCACAGTACTTAACCCAGCAGAAGCAAGAAACTGAGATAAAATGGAACATTAAAATGGCAGATGACAACTGAATTGAGAAGGAACTCTGTGTAATGCTTTGGTGTCACGGCTGGGGTTTGCTCCCCCTTTTCCAAAATACCTGAGAGCCTCTCCTTGCTCGGCTGCAGAGGGACGTTCATGGGAAAAAACAGTTCAAGGCAGGGATTCCCTGACAAGGGAGGGAGAAGCTCATAAACAGCCCTGGTGTGGGGAGCTGGGCCCACCCTGTTTGCTGGAGCTGCTGGGTCACTCAGCCCCTCACCCTCAGGGCAGCTCCTTCAGCTCTGCTTTTAACTCCTGGCTCTGAAAATACTGCTGGAGTTTAACAAACCCATGACCATGCAGGTTTGGTCCAGAGTGTTACCACAACAGCAGAATGAGGACAAGCAATCCAGAATTCCTGTCTTGATCCTCACATCTAGGTCTGAGGAAAAACACTACCCCCAGGCTCTAACTGCCACAGAATGGCAACATTTTATACCTGCTCCTCTACTTACTTGCTGGTGAGCAACCTCATCACCATCCAGTCTCGAGGAAAGACACTCATCTTCATCAGGTTCCGAAACACACAGAAAATCTTCAGGAGGAACTCCTGTCACACAGGGAAAAATACGTAAAAACCAGCAGCAGTTGCAGGTGAATCTATTTTCTTGATTGTAAGAAAGACAATTAAGCTAAGTGTGCTCTGCTTGAGCTTTGTCTTCCAAGGCCATTCAACTGAAAACATGAAAGCAACACATTGGAATATGGCTCTATTCCTGTTGTTTGAGTCTAATATACAACTTCCAGCTTCTTTAAAATCTTCACTTCTACAGGGAGATGAAAATCTTCCCTATGTGCATAATTGTATCTGACTTCTCATCACCCAGAGTTCCAGTGTTAATTTGCAGCTATTTTCAAATATACTGGACTCATAGTCACTCTTTAATGCATTCATTTTATTAATTTATCTGTCCAAATTTCTTTGGACTTCCGTCACAATTTGAGAACTAACCACACCCCCAAGCCCAATAAAACTCCTACACGGGCTTTCTAAAATAGTAACAGAAAACCCCATTTCTGGCAACACACAGCAGCAAAGAGCTCTTAGACACATTCAGCTGGATTTTTGCTTTCCAAAAAAAAAAAAATCCCCAAACCTGAAGAAATTTCTGATTTTTGACTACCTGCACCTCTATGTCTGTAGAGGACAACAGTGAAGATCAAATGTGACAAGCTGTTGGCCTTGCAGACTATGATTTTGTTGTTTTGTTTTCCTTCTAGACAAAATCAAAATAGCAGAGAAATTGGCAGAGCGGGGATTCTTCAAAACCATACTACCATTATGCTTTAATGGAGGATGTGTGATTAATATCTTGGTGTAACTGAGCTCAGAGTAAAGCACTAGAAGCTCCTTGACTTTTGGCCTCATTTTGTCCGAAGTGTAACAGTGGTAAGTGAATAAAATGCCTTTCCATGCCTGAAGAAATATTGAAAATATTATAACAGCCATAGTTGATGGGAAAATAGAGTAATATATAAAATCTTCAGCCTTTGTACTCTTGGAACATATACCCAGATTATCAGAGATACAACAGTTCTTTTGGGCATAAAGATAAATTTTAGTTCAATGATCTTTCCACAAGTCTGACATAAGAACTATAGTTTAGATGGCTTTTAAAATGTCTGTTAAAATTTATTATGAATTAATTTACCAAATAATTGTCCTGTGAACAATTTCAAAGTTATCAGAAAGGCAGCAATCTCACATAACTATCAACCTGAGATACACTGAACCCTGCAACCTAAAGATAAGAATTTTATCATCCCAAATTCATCTCCCTGATTTATTCAGCTTCTCTATATGCACACAAAATATTAAAAAAGCTGAAAGTGTATCCAGAAAGGACTTCTCACTGCTTCTCCATTTCATTTGTTAAGGTAACAGAACATTGTTAAGATAACATTACATTGTTCTTATTGTGCATATTTGAGTGCCATGCTAAACAAAATCATTTTATATAAAAGCTTGTCTTTATTTATAGGATTAGTCTGCCTTTTAAACAGGCAGGAGATATTTCTCTTCCCCAGTGAAGCTGAGTTAAGAAGTTCTGCTGGTATGAGATGTGAGATGTGCCACTTCAAAATGTCAGAGGTCTGTGCCCCTCACCAACCCCTGCTGTTCATGGAGAGCCATAATTTAAACTGATGTTCACAAAGAAGCATGCAGCAAGTGGAGTGGTAAGGTTACAGCTTTCCCAAAAATATTTCATCTGCTAGAGACATTTGTAACCCCCAAAAGGCTTGAAATTCTCTTCTGGCATAAAATCAATATCCTTTGTAAGAAAGCTCCAGTGCACACTGAACATGTAGCAAAATGCTATACAACAACTGACTTCACATTCACAGAATTAAGCCCTGTTCCTCTGCCTGTGTTTATATATAACAATTACAACATCCTTTATGTCCTACAACATCTATCCTGGGACTTTATTTGCTGTTATAAAGATAATTCAGTGCCCTGTGGTCTTAAATATGTTTTTGCAACACTACACCAATAATTGTAAAAGTGACAGGGAGGTCCCTGAACAGAGAGCCAGGGGATAGGGATGATTAACAGGGCAAGGGATTGCTCTCTGCTCTCCCATTCTGAGGGAATCACCCTACAAACATCACATCTTTTTGTACCTTCAGTTCATCCTTGCTTTGGAAGTTGTCCAGTAAGTGCTGGAAGTGAGTGTCTGACATCTGACGAAGCAAAGATAAAAGGCAGGAGACATATTCTCCCTGTTGACCAAATGAGAAACTCTTTCATTCAGACAATCTGAAATTTCACAGATCAAAGCTTAACCCGGGGGAAGGTATAAAGGGAGGGGTCTGAAATGGCCCCGATGCCTATGAGGGGACAGCTGACATGCACAGAGATTGAAAGTACTGCAGGCTAACAGTTCCTGAGTTCCTGTTAACACAGGGATACACCTCCAGGAGGCTCCTCCACAGATACCAGTTTTAAAGATCTGTTATAGTCTAAACAAAAATAATTTAAAATGATTAATACAGACATTAACAAATCCCCCTCCAAGCATGCAGGTTTTGACAATACCTTTTTCAGGTACACAGTGTCTGTCAGAGGTGTGACTGCAGCTCATGCCAATAGACCAGCAATTCTTTGAACTAAGAGAGACTGACCAGTAAAGCAGTGACAGCTTGGGATCAGGCTGGGCTACAGAAGGTGTCTGGAAGCTTGTAAATATATGGCTTATTAGTGTTCACCAAGTTCTGTGCTGTCAAAGCTCCAGCACTGACAGATCTGCAGTCAGATTTCCTGAGCACAGTCTGGGTAAGCCTACATGAGCAACAATTACATTTCTGTAATTCTGTAAAGCAGATGCACCCTAACCAGTTACCACAGCATCCCAAAGTGCTTTCCAAAGAGGAGCTCCCCCATTTTACAAATCTGAAAGCAAAGCACAGAGAAGTTAAGCAATCTGTCCAAGAGAACAAGCAAAGTGGTGCCAAAACCATCAGGACCAGGTCTGTTGACTGCCAGTCCCTTCCACAACACTATTTTTTTTTTTTTTTTCAACAGAGAAACTAATTTGGAAAATGCACATATCTAAGCCATATCTAATAAGAATCCATATATCACTGTGCTGTGAAATGTAAATTGAGGAGCAAATACAAGGGACTGTGCCTTCCATTTTACTCTTTTTCTAAAATGGCTCAAGCATCTACCCAGAAGCTTTGACATGGGTTGTTGCAAGAAACTTTCCAGGGCTGAATTTCACTAGGAAGAAAGATGTGCTCTTCTGTGTGGGCTGGCATGTGGGAAACAGCAGTAAGTCAAATGGCAGCAGTAAAAAGAAACTGAGATATTACTGGACATTTGCAAGCCAGTACCTTTCTTCTGTATCAAAGCACATCTCATTATCTGAGCTAACAAGGAAAGATCCAACCTTCTCTCTTGTGTGAGAAGTGCACCTTAGTGCACATCTGCCCCCAGCAGCACTGCTGAGGTTTCAGCCATTTGCTAAAAAAACAAGTCTAAAAAAAGGATGTTCTGAACAGCAGCTTAACATCCTACATTGTGCAAAAGCTGCATTAGAGACTCTGACAAACAAAAATAGGCTAAAATAGGCTAGAATAGAAAAGGGCAGAAATCCAGGAAAGAAAAAGGCTGAACAGCAAAATACTATTCTTTTTCTTCTCTTCCACTACATGTCAAAGAAAAATTTCTTCCCTGTGGCTAAGGCTGGCAGCCTGGGTAAAGTGGTAGCTTCTCCCACCAAGCTCAACAGCTCATTTGACTTAGCATCTCTTAATTTCTTCTGAAAAAGTATGTTGTGTTTCATTTATATGAAATAATCAGTGACCCTGGACAGAAGCTCTCCAGGGTGTTAAGTAAAGGGATTTAACCACAGAGCACTGTCATAGTCTCAGTTTTGGGGATCACAGCCTGATACTCATTATAGGCCTTGGTGATATCACCTTAGGGGTGAAGCCCCAGACAGTTCCCTAGTACCTCAAGTCTTAAGCAATAACTCTCAATCATAGCTGTAAAGACAAACAAGAAAATCTGGAAATCCACTAAAGCTTCCTGAGCTCCACTGCTTCCTGCAGCCCTCACGAGTGCAGGGGGGAAGGAATGGGTTTGTGGCTTATTAAGGGAAAGAGACAAAGCCCCGGGCATTCATGCAGCAGAGATGATGATGAGGTGCCAGTGGTGGTGAGGGACTGAACCAGAGGTTAGAGAAGCAGGAAATAGAAACTGATTGTTAGTTACTAACAGTGATTTCTGCTGTGCACTGCGGGCAGCGCTGCCCTCTTACCGCCTCCTGAGACTGCGATTTACTCATGATTGTGAGCAGAGTTTGTAACAGCACGTCCAGGAGGCTCTCCACCATCATCTCAACCTCCTCCACGACATCTCCCTCCTACAGCAAGTGGTGAGCAAACAGACAGTTAGGAACTGGAGAGATGGAACTGGTAAAGACAGTTCTGCTGAGTGAGCCATACCAGGCTCCCTGGGACAGAGAGCTCTGTAACAGGCTCACAGAAGTACAATCAAATTCCTCATTGGTACCAGATCCTGTTTTCTTTCAGAGTGTGTGTATGTTACCTGGACAGTCTCTGATGGAAACAGTCAGGGTGACAGCCATAAGGGTTAGTCTATAATCAAAGGTCTAGAACACAACAGGAGCAGATTATGTTCAGGAATCTTTACTCCATGGCAGTATTATTTTAGCTTATTTCTATGATGCCTTTCATCTCATTCCTTTCAAACAGAACCATGACTTGTAATTGGAAATACACATTGGTATGAATTATATTTAGCACCATGAGCTTCCTACTTTAGTCAGGTGGGGAAACTTCACCACCCCCTCTTTGTGAGCATTGCTTTACATGATCTAGTTACCATTTGAGATCAGGGTATTATGACCGTCAAAGCTGGGTGTTGAAACCCAGCAGCAATTTCCAGAAGTGGGAATTCATTGATTGGATAATTTTAGAGTATTCTTTTAATGTGAACCACAAAGTGCTAGTTACTGTCTCTTGCAGAACCACGAGTCCTTGAGCTGTGTAGAACTTTTAAACTCCACTGACATCCAAGTTCTGGGCTTGCATGAAGAAAATTAAACAGTGTCAAAGCTGGTCAGGGTGTATGCGATTCCCCCCTCCGAACAGCAAGCACACTGTGTAATCAGGATGCTCTGAGTCACACACAGAGCCAGACCTTCATTTCAGATGTTCCCCTGCTGACAGCACAATCTTGTTTTTAAAATGTTCTTTGAAAAACCTGTATTAACCTATAAAAATGTCTCACTCTTCATTTTACTAAAACAGAGGTGCAAATAAAAAATTGAAATCATGTCGCAGATTTACCAAAGAACTGGTCTTGATTATGGAGAAGATACTACTGAGGATCCCAGAGCAGATAAGCAGCTCCTTCTGCTGTCGCAGGTGAAGGTGAATGTGGTGAAGGACTACAGGCAGCAGGATGCGCCGGGACTCTGAATGAAGGAAAATCGTTACAAATGTAAGGAAAGAAAATATTTACAAACAATTACAATGGATGGTTTTGACAAAATTCTGTGGTGTTATCATTCTCACCTTGTACTGAGTACAATAATTTAAGTGCACTAACTTGAGGTCCTCACTACAGGAAAGAGAAACCCAATGGAGCTTTCTATTTTTCACTTTACCTTCATAATTTCTTTCATTCAGACCTTTATGTATGAAATACACTCACGATCTTCAGCCATTTTCCACTGAGTTCTTAAAGATTTTTTTTTAATTCTGTTTTAAAGTATATATAAGCGACAATATAAGTATATTTAAGTAAAATTTTAAGAATTAAAGCATTACTAAAGTGTTGAGCTAAAGAAATACTGAAGTTACAACATGAAGATTAAAGATACTTTGAAGGAATGTGGTGAGTTTCTCACACGACTATCCCCCCTGCTTCTCAGGCATAAACTGGCTGGAAAGGAGGTTTTCTTCCTGTCCATGGTAAGAGCAATGCAAAATGTAAAGAGAGATTTGGCAGTTTTAATAATTAACCAATTTTTTAATGTATGTTAATCAACCTTTAGTAACTACAATTTATCTATGATGGATTTATAAACACTTCCTACCACAGTGAAACTTGTAAAGTGTTTGTGTTGAAGAGAGTTACTGAATGTTCTGAGTTGGGACAAACAAGGATTATGGAATCCAACTCTGAAGTGAAAGCCCTTGGGAAAAGAGGGCTCAAACCCACACTGTTGGCTTTATTACCACCCTGCTCCAACCAACAGAGCGAATGAATACATTTATCAATGACGCTGCCAAGAGAAATAGTTACCAGCATTACTGGCATTCAGCAGGGAATTATTCACAACAGAGCCACTGCAAAAGCCCCCGAGGTGCTGCTGCCCTCAGCGAGCCGCCTGGGCCCCGGCTCACCTGAGAAGGAGAAGAGGCGGCTGTCGACCGTGCGGGCGATGGACTGCAGCTTCACCACGTCCATGGACTGGCCGATGTGCACCGTGCTGGGCATGCTGCCCAGCGTGCCCCGCACGAACTCCGCCACCTCCTGCACCGTGAACATCTGCAGCAGCTCGTCGAAGATGGCAGGGAACGAGTTCAGCAGGGCAGCCTGCGGGGACAGGAGGCGGCTCAGCACCTGCAGCTCAGTGCAGCGAGGTGGGAATGACAGGAACACTGAACGAAGGGTCTGCACAGAGCTACCACAGACTGTGCTATGGCTGGTGGTCGTGGTTTGTGGCACCTGGAGCTCACAGTGAACAAGTCACATGTAGCACAGAAAAATCAAGTGCTGCTGCAATAGTGAATCTTAGGATAAGTAGAGGACATAGATATAGCTTCAAAAAGCTGTATTTTAGGAGACAGCTTATAAAACAGAAGAAAAATTGAGATATCAGACAAGATAGTCCATTTTTGTTGATTTACTTTTTCCAGTTAATACAACACTTGCTTCTGATTAGAGAGCTCCATACCAATTGTTTGTACTACAAGCAACTACCTAAGACAGTTAAAACTCTTCAGAAAATATTCTGAAGTGAAGAACCTGCTGACAGACCCTTAACCAGCTCTGCCATGTGACATTCCAGGATTTCTGCAGCAGGGGTGGGGTGTGAGTCCACGTGAAAGAGGCATCACATCATGCAAGTGTGCATGTGATTCTTGCAGTAACAGATATTTCCAATAAGCTGGACCTATCCTTGAAAGTTTTTCTTGAAGTGCAGAAATGGTTCAGCATGACAGCAACAAAAATCCCTTCATGTCTTATTTCCTATTCTTCAATTAATTTTTTCGCAAGAGTAGAAAATTCCATGCATCACCCTGTGCTCAAGTTCTGCACACTTGATGTCCTATCAAACAACTGCCACCACCTCTAATGTTTTAAAATTCTTCCCTTCCTCCACATCCTACCCAAGCTTCACACCTGCTTCCTCTATTTTAATTCCTAGATGTTTGCTTTCTTGAGCCAGCCTCACCTCCACTCTTCCCTTCCTGCCATTCCCACCTCCCTTCCCCAAAACTCTCCACACAAAGCCCTCAGTGATTTCCTGCACAAATTCAGATTTACCAGACTTCACTGCAGATCTCTGTTCAGCTTTGTCCTTCCAGAGTCTCACCACTGTCAGTATTTCCTTTTCCTCAGAAATTTTTTTGTTTTCTCATTGCATAAACATTTCTTTATCTCTTCCATACTGACATGACTCTCCTAATCCATATAATCCCAGCCTCCTTCTTTGCCAAGTCTTTTTTCTTTCAACAGTGAAATCTATTTAATAGTATTGGAGCAAAATCAAGTTATTTTTACAACTAACATGGTAGAGCTCATTAAATTATTCTGAATGTAAATTTACCTCCTTCTTCCACTCATTCTCTCTCAAAATCTTATTTTGTTACAATCAACTCAGATTACACAAACCCCCACAAGGCCTCCTGGTGTTGTCACCTATTTGTTCCTGCATACCTACAATGTACTAACAAAATAAATAAGTATAAATTGTTTCACTAGCTCCTGGTACTCTTGGAAGGCAGTAACAGCCACAAATCCAGTCACTGTCTTTATCTTTGGGATAATACAAGTGAAATGACAATATTGGCCCAACAAATCCTTACAGGAATTTTCCTAAACTTTCTGTTACTTTTAAAGCAGAAGGATTTCTGTATAACCCCTAGCAATCCAAGGGTAGACACGGGATTTCTTCAGGAAGATTTGGAGCTGTCCTGAGGCGACATCATTTCAACAGTTCCTTGAAGGGTCCCATTATTGCTCAACACCCTAAAATATGCTGGAACATTACTCATGTCAAACTAATTGCCTGGGAGGAAGGAAATCAGTTTTACTCTCATTGCTGGAAAAAACTGAGATACTGAGATCTGTCAAATATCCTCGAGAAGAGGACAAGTGTGAGGGAAATTATGTTTGCCAGGGCCTTGAGCGTTTCTGTGGGTATTTAACTATTGTCCAGATTTCCAGAACTAATAATCAAATAAGAAACACTTGGCTCCCCTGAACAATTTGACTTATATAATCTTGTGTACACACTCAGTACTGTCTTTTTGGTGTGTGGATGCCATAAACTGGTCCATGAATAACTGAAATATTCCAAGTTTTAAAGTACTGGCCATTTAAACATCAAACTCTAGTTTACATTCAGGAAAAGAGTGTTTGGGGTAGGGAAAGGAGATTAACTGGGAACATCCACAATGAAACACTTGAGCAGTCCTGGGGATCATTACTTACAGAATTAAATGTCGGCCTTGTTGTGCCCCCACATTTTTGTGGGGCACCTGTCCCGGCTCCGCTCGCCTGCCCTCCAGGCTGGGGGGCCTACGGGGCAATGGGATCAGGGGGCAACACAGTGGCAAGGGGGAAACAAAAAGTAAACTTTTCAAAGATTCAACAAGGACAGGCTTTACAAATTACAAAAGTCCAAAGTAAGAAATACCACAGTGAGAGAAAGGAAAAAAATTAAGAAGAGAAACAAAGAAAAAAAGGAAAATTCCCCATCCTCAAAGTGACTCTCCCTCTCTATTTGGGACCAACACAACTGGAAAACATTCAGCAGATACTGTTCCCATTCACCATCACTTTGTCTGCAAAATTCTGTGCACTGATTTCTCTTGTTCCTGGCTCATCTTATTATACCCACTAATGGGTGATTAAATAAAACATTAGAGCAGCTGTTCTCAAATCTTTCAGAGCAGCTCCTTAAGAAAGGGATCACTCCACTGGCAGCTTCCTGAACCAGCAGAGTCACTGCTTGGCTGCAATGTTCACAGCAGCTGCTTCTTTTGCAAAACACAGCAGGTGTTCCAAACATCTGTAATTCTGTGTTAGTGATTACAAACCATCTTCACGTTAACCAGGGAGCTCTGGGTGCTCCATTCTGACATTCTCTGAGCAGAGGCATCAAACACCATGTTTGACATTTAAAATTTAAATGCAGCAGTATGTAATGCAGTACAGAGGTCTTTAAAACTGAACCCAAAACTCAGCAGCATCCTAACTTACTTTCAGTATTGTCTTCAGCCCACACGGAATCTTCATGAAGTCCCCTAGGCCATATTTAATGACGCATTAAATATGAGTGTGGGCATCACAACTTGTTTGTGGTCAGGCTGCACGTGATTCTGACTGTAATTTTAGCACATGCTGGAATTGTTTACCTGAGTGCAAATACATCAGTTGAACTTCTCACTGTGATGCTGCTGTGACCGTTAAGTATTGATTTAAAGTACTATAATGAAGGATTTAGAAATTCTTGAGGCCAACTGTTGCATACAAGTAGAGATATTATAAAAGAAAGGCCTTATAAAATCAGGCCTTGCTCTGCTAAATTACCAGCTGGCCTGTTATTTCTTCTAAGTGCAGCTAGCTAACTTCCCATGTGAAAAATGATAAGAATGAAAGCAGTTAACATAACAAGCTGTTCTGGTAAGAAAACCATTTGCACCTGTTCTAAACAAGAAATCTGTCTCATAAGAATCAGTGAAGAAAACATGTAAACTAACCAAATATAGAGAGATTTGACAGATGTACACCCTAGCCATTTACCCACCAATAAAATGAGTGTCAGTGTATTGCTGACCAGTTAGGTTTAACACAGTGCCTTCTGGTATTTCCTACAAATATGAACTATGTGAATAAAGGATGGGCTTTTCCTGCATGAAGAAACTGAGTCCCATCTGCTTTGTTGCAACAGCCAACAATAAGACATAGGAATGAGGGAGACTTGAAAACGCAGTTTACTTTTGTGAACAGCAGAAACTGCATTCTCATGTGAGAAGTCACTTCCTCCCAGAGTGCCCCCAGTCCAGCTCACCTGTGCAAAACCACTGTCTAATGCCATTAACGGGTGTCTTGTTTTCCAGCATCACCAGCTTGTTAGGGGGGAAAACTCCACTGACCTGCATTTCACCCCCATGTGCCCACACCTCCTACCCGTGCAGGAACAGCTGCCTTGTGGTTTGCCAGTGGGAGTGTAGGAAATAGCAAACCTGCGTGAAGATGAGAGTCTCAGAGCTCCTGCTGTCCAAGCTGAGCACAAATCTGATGGACTGGAAAAGCTCCTGGATGCTGGAGCGGAACTGCTCCTCCTCCATTCCACAAGTAGCTCTGGAGTAAAGGATCCGAGATTGGACAATGAACTTGAAAAGATATTCCAAGGCCTTAAGGAGCAGGAGAGGAACGAGATCAAGACAGAGAAAAAGAGAGAAAGAAAAATAAAGGAGCTTTAAAGAGAACCAGGAAAGACTCTACATGCATAATAACTGAATTCTTGAGCTTTAGAAAGGAGAATGAAAAACAGGCTTTGTAAGTTACATAATTCAGTTGAGGAAGAGCTGCTCTTAGGCAAGTACCCATTCTCAACAAATAATCTTTGTTACTTGCATGTCCCACTAACAGGAAAAGTATGCATTTACATCAAGGAGACAAATCTGAGTTACATCATTTGAGGAAAATTTTGGTCAAGGTATGAAACTTCTGGTTTTCTCATGACTTGGCACAATGAAGTGTCTGAAGAAGCTGTTCTGTTTTCTTTCAAAATTTCGTAAATGGCATTATTTAGAACTGCATTGATTTGGCAGCAGTGACCATGAAGAACACACATTGTTCTGAGCAGCTGTAACAAGTCACTGTCCTATCAACAGTTCTGAGGCACCAGCCCAGCAAGGTGACACTTCACACAGCTCCTTGATACTGGCTGTGCACAACTGGCAATGCCAGAGTGTACCAAATATCACTCCTTCCCTGAGTGCTTAACAGGATTCACCAGCAAAGCAGGAGTGAGGGAAGACAATTCATGTTTTGATGATATCCTCAAAACCCAGCACGGGAAAACAACAGGCTGGAGATTCAGCAATCATAGGCTGTACAGAAACCTTAGTAACATTTCACTGTATTCCATGGAAAATACTCTTGTCTCACTTCAATGCTGGGAAACTGGAAGTTAATTCAAATACAAGTTTTGCTCCCAAGAGATATTTTTGCACCCTTAAGAGTCCCTCACTGAACCACCACACAATATGCACAAGTATGCAATGCTACGTTGTAAGTTTTAGAATGCCACAGCTTTAAGGATATAGAACAGGAATGTGAAATTCCTCATAAAGCCATCATGGATTTCAAAATGCCATTGACTCTTACAGCCTGCCCCCCTCCCCCAGAAATTATGGCAATGTTGGTAATTAGCAGTTATTATTTATACTTCTGTACTAAACCATCTCCCAGTGAAGCTTCCTTACACCAAAGAACTTCATCAGGAAATACCAGCTGCATTCCTGGCTCCTTTCCACACCCAGGCCACTTGGTTCCCAGTCAGCTCTCCAAGGATGACACCCCTGTGCCAACACCAAACCCAGCACCTGCAGTGCTCGTAGGAGCTGCTTTAGGCCTTCAGTACACACAACCATAATTCTCATCTGAAGGCTCATAACTTCAATGTGAGCATTAGGTTTTGCAGTGAATCAGAGCATTTGTGTGTGAACCTCCATCATTCCCTGTGGAAGGTGAGATAGCAGGGCTCAGAGCACTGCACTGCCTTAGCACAGACAATGAGCCCACACAGGCAGTGAACCAAAGAGTTCCCAGTGTTTGCACACGTGGCTGGGATGCTAAAAACACAAACCAAGTCTTGGTAGCACAAGTCAGCACCAGGACTAACTCTTGCTACCTAAAGCATCACAAATATGATGTGACTTTGTGGCTAAAGACATACAAGTGCACTGAGATAAAATCCCAGCCTTCAGTGATGTTTGGCATGATATAAAAGATCAGTGTCAACTTAAAGTGGGTCCCTTACAAACACAGTCTGTGTGCATGTTCATGTAACAAGTGAGCACCTCTGCCCTGTGACCAGCAGGGAAGACTCAGGGAAAACCTCCTGAGGGAGAAAAGCCCTTGCTGTTGGTTCCCTAATGTAGGCAAAACCCACTTATAGTTCTGCTGGAAGATAACTGAAGCTGGAAGGGCATTTCCTTGACACAGTTCCTTAGTTCTGAATTTCCTCAGGGATAGCAAAACTGGCTGTGGAGCCATTCATAGACACTTGCTTACAGAAATCCCCTGGGAGGCACAGGCAGCTCTTCCTGGCTGGAGCTTTTGTGGAGCTTTGTATAGGGCACAATAAAGGAGCATGATGCTGTGTTCTAGGTAGAAATGTCCTTTTAGTTATAGCTTCTCCAAATTGCACTGGAAATTTTCAGAACTAAGAGCAGTCTTGAGGGAGGTAAGAAATTTTAGAAGTCCTCTAGAACTCTCTTTGCTCGTGCCAGGGTTGGAAATCAGAATCCTATGAGACATCTGCATGTCCATCATGAATGTACATGAGCACCAGGAGTCATAAGAGTGCAGAGTATTTCAGCACCAGCTTTAGGGCACTACACTGAACAGGTAATTCAGGGAAAAAGGGACACAGAGCTATCCTGTTTTCTCAGTCAAGAACTTCTAATGCAAGGACTGTGGTGAACACATCAAAGTCCACAGAAATCCCCAACAGTAGACTCTGGTACTAGTAATGACACATTAGCAATGATAATGTCTTTGGTACAAATTTGCTCCAAATACCTGAAATAAAATCTGGAAGCAAAGAAAGAAATCAATCACTTGACTGTAATGGGAGAAGATAAGACCTGAATTTGGGCCTGCAAGAGATACCTGCAAAGGCAACTGTCTGAATAAGATGTGACAGCAGTGTGGGTGGCAGAGGATGTGCTGTCAGGTCTGCACAAGCTCTGCTGGTAATGTTAATTCCTGTGCTTGGAAAGGCTTGGGCTGTCAGATCTGCAAACTGGCCTCCCTCACAGAGGGAACAGCCACATTCCAGGCCAGCACTTGAGAGCCTGAGTAAGCAAAGAGCTGCCTTGGAGGCCAAGACACAAGGTACCATATTCACAAACTGACTTCCCTAACTCCAGCTGCTGAAAGACATTCCAGTTGTTACTATTTCCAAACAGGACTGCTGTGAGGTTCAACCAATGCAGATCACATAGGGACAATATCCTACATCTCTATTTGCTGCACTGCATAAAGCACTAATGAGTGGTTTGAGAGGCAAGAAAACCTCCTTGAAGTCATTCCAGCTGGAGATCTTCTTCTCATCTCATAACTTTAATAGCTTTTTTCTCAATTGAAAAAAAAAAGGGAAGATAATGACAGAAAAAAAAAAAAAAGAATGAGAAAGTTGCTAATTCCTTGAAAAGGCATCTTTGCCCTATTTTTACCATTCCATATGGATCTGTGGTTGAAAATCCCAAAGAAGATGTTCCTAAGCATGTCATTATCTACAAAGCCATAGCAAGCACAGGTGTAATGCCCTTGTATTATCTGAATAAGATCCTAGCAGGGGATCTGGAAAGTGAGAGGATGACATTGGCAGTGTCCTTCACCTGGAAGAGGTTACACCTATTTGAACTGACAAGTGACAAAATCCAACTGCTTCCAGTTCTCCAAGTGCCCAGACTCAGGTGTTAGGACACCTGCCCCCTTGGAGGCAGAAGGTGCAGGTGGGCATTCACTCAAAGAAAAACATCTTCCTGCAAATGTTGGCATCTTGTATTTATGCACTTGACACACTGACTTCCAGGCTTACTATTACACATGGTAAAATGAATACTTTATTTATTCTCTGATTTCTCTGTAATACCACCAAAACATTCCTGGTGTTTCTCACAGCTGTGCTTTCCTGGGACAGCATGCTCCCATCACAGAACCACAGGTCAGGTCCTGTGCTACTTCTGAGGGTTTCCATCCAGTTAAAGTCTCATTTATCTGCTGCTTAAAATACTCCAGGACTTCAGCCCATGGTACAATGGAGCTGTGTCTCAGCCAGAAATGAAGAGCAGAACTTTGATCCACAGCACCCATGCCTGATACACTCAAAACTACTGCTGCTTGGAGGGCAAGGTGTAGCCCACATCAATGGAGTGTTTATGCACTGGCCATGGATCTAAGTCCCACTTAAGTTCTCCACAGTTTAGCAAAAGGGCTTAAGGGGACTTAATTCTTTCTATTTCTTCAGCACAAGAATGAATCTCCCCCTAAAACTAAAACTGTGGCTATATATAAAAAAATCTGGTTAAACACTTATAGGAAACCAGTGCCACACTACCCTTGATTCCATTTCCAGCTTTCCCAGCCCTTCTGTGGTCCCAGAGGAGCAGACAGCAGTGCCCCATTGGATACCTACCCTCATTGCCTCCTGGATGTGGTCCTGGCGCACCAGCTCGGCCGAGCGGTCCATGTACCACTTCAGACAGCGGATCAGCTCCCTGAGGGAACAGGGAACAGCAGCCTTCAGCACCTTCAGTTCTGACACTCACCAAACACCCTGGCTTTAGGGAGAGATCTCTAAACCAGTCTCACTTCACTTTATTTCAGCGGTCAGTTACAGCTGTCCTTGATACTGAATTTACATAGTATTTACATTTAAGTTTCAAAACCAGAAAATAATTTCTTCTCTGTAATTGATTTGGAACATGAGGAACACTAAGAGCACATAAAAAAGATGTTATTAGAAAGATAGAACCATGCCTTTATCAAAGCTAAGACCAAAATATACATTTGTTTTAATAAGAAGTCCCAGCTCTCATCTTAGTAAGAAACTTTTAGAAACTGA
Organism: Hypocryptadius cinnamomeus; assembly: GCA_013400635.1. Taxonomy (NCBI): domain Eukaryota; kingdom Metazoa; phylum Chordata; class Aves; order Passeriformes; family Zosteropidae; genus Hypocryptadius; species Hypocryptadius cinnamomeus. The sequence goes on along the minus strand of VYZP01035321.1, from coordinate 63,150 downwards.
GAACACAAAGAAAATACCTGCATCTATTTTGCTAAGTACAGGAGACCATCTGGACTAACTTACAAAGCTGTATTAAACCCATGTTTTATTTCAGACATCAGATTACCAAAACACATTTGTTTTGTCTGAAAGAGGTGCTAATTAACACAAAGCAGAACACCTTTTTACCCTCTGAACACAACTATGCCTTCCAGTGTTGTATATTATCTATAGGTTTCTACCTGCCATTGACAGAGTATTTTTTAAATTTAATTACACAAAAATGTGAATTGCTTAAAAGAATCAACAGAAAATATTAGTTGTTTTTATAGTTTACTGTGGCCAAAGATAGAATATACTCAGATATACAAAAGCAATGGTCTAAAAGAAAAACCAACAACCTGAAGGGTAACTTACTGCTTTCAAAAGGTCTGTCTCATTCACTGATGCAAAACTCTTTTGAATACCAGAAAATAAGGCAGAATCATCAAAGTGACAGTGAAATTTAAATTTCTGATCTACTGAAATTAAATTGTAGCCAAATAGAACATCTTATGTGACTATCTGTGTACTTTAGAAATTACAATCAGTTCTCTAAGCTTTCACACAAGTCATGAATCCCAACATCCTTAAGATGAGGTTTGCACATGCTCTTGGGAGCTCATTTGCATAGACTACAGACTGCTAATAAGTTGTTGATGAGTGTCTTTTAGGTAAAAAAAAAAAAGATTTGCCAGTCCAGAAGGGAAAGAGAAATGCCCAACCATGCTCAGCCACTGGTGACATTTGGCAGCTTTTCCCTACAGCTGTGCTTCGAGGTGAGTAGCTCTACTTTTGGGGACACTGCTGCCAGGAAGGCTGTGATCCTGATGGTGCCACCACTGCCAAGCTTGGGGATGCCACCTCTCAGAGGGAGGAACACAAGACCTACTTGTAAGCCAGAGCTCCTGCAAAGTGTTTCTGGATGTAGGTGTCCATCACGGGGCGGAAGTGGAAGTACTTGCTGTCACGGAGCAGGTTGATGATGAACACCTGGGGACATGGAGAAGGGAACCCAACTCAAGGAATTGCACCTTGCTGCCAAGTGTCTACAAACAAGTGACCCAAGGTAAGGAGCATTCAAACACATGAGCTGCTTTAAACAGCCACTGTTGTGTTATCAGGTATTACTGGTTGCTTCTCCCACATGACAGGAAATACTGCTGCCCCTGCATGTGCTGAGGTCAGCCTGCCCTCCTCACCCAAGATCATTACAGAAAGCATGGCTGGATCAGCTGAGTATTTCATATCTGACAGAAGCACAACACTAGGAACATGGTCATAAGAAACTCAAAACTCACTGAGCATGGGATAAATAACAATCCAGCAGCTTACCAGAGACTGAAAGACCAACAGACCGTACTTCTCTGTGTTGTCATCCAAAACTACAAACAATGTGTCCAGAATATCTTGTAGGAACTAAAATGACATGAACAAAGAATTTCAACTTAAATTGGATTCAAAAGGTTATTTCTCCCCTACTTTAATTAGCTCATGCATGTTAATATCGTTGTGAAACACTTGGCAAGGATAAATCACTTCAGGTTCACCCATATGATGTGATAGATTTTAATTTGATATTACTAAGAAAAATTTTTCTCTTTATTCTACAAGGAATATTTTCAAACAAAAGAGACAGAAAACCAAAAAATAAGAAATATGTACTATATACCTGATTTTTAATTTTGACTGAGTGTTCCTCTCACTTTAAGCTGACTGGAAGTGCTGCCTGACACGAGTGGCAAAAGAACTTGCTCTCATTCTCAAATCACTGGAGTCTCAGGTACTGTTCAGCATCAAATCTGAGGCTGGGCAGTACATTATGTTTAATATTGAAATTTTTGCTAAATGACAGAAAGTAAAGCTTTTCTAACAAGCATTAATTGGGGCAAGTTACATGTTGCCAATTGCTTCTTTCACCCTTAACTCCACAGCTTGTTGAGCACTGACAATTCAGTGATTTTCTTTCTGAAAGCACAGTCTCCAAAAGGATGAGTGTGAAGGAGAGTGCTGGAGATCGTTAACTGCACATTCTCTCATGATTTTTTAATCTATTCTACTTAAATTTCTGATGTGGACAACAAGAAATAAATTATAACAATTTATGAAGTCTCTGAAATGATAAAATGTCTTTTTTTCTGAATTATTACATTCTGTTCTTCATATCCTAGTGCCAAATGACAGCTGATTTATGGGGAGAATCAATTACTTCTCCCCATGAAATAATTCAATCCATATCTTTCTTTTTCTTTCTCTGTAAAAACCAGACACTTGTACTGCCCTACAAATGAAGTGTACAAAACATGACATTCTTGAAGAATTCCAATATAAATGGGATTTGTGCTGCCCTGTTACTGTTACCAAGTTATCACGAAGAGTAACATTCCAGATATGGCAGCACTCAAATGAGCTACAGTGAAGTGGCTTTAATGATAAACTACTTATTATGTGATAGGATTTGTCTTCAGTTTCTTCTCCTTGGTTGTTTGTGTTAGAAATCAGCTTTTACTTCCAGATTTATAGAAATAAATCCTAGAGAAAGTTCCTAGCACACCTAAGATTATCAGAGGCATATCTGGAATGAACTTTGTTTTGCTGAGACCACAAGTATTCAAACGCAGTTGGAAGTTCTGGGCCCTAAGGAGGCTCAGGCCACACAAGATTATCATGTAGAGCAACAGTGGCTACAAAATCTGGTGAAATGATGAGCTAGCAGACAGAAGACTGGTGCATTGCTGGCTGGATGCACCAGAGAGCCCCTGCCAGGGTCTGTGTCTGCACCAGCAGCTGTGTGGGACTGCAGACTGGAACCACTGGTGCTGAGGACCCAGCATATGTGGCTGAGAGAATCTGACTAAGGATTACCTCTGGTTTGATCCCACAGACTGACTGTGCACTAATTCTCAAGGGTATCTTCCTGTCCAGTTTCATGTCATAATAAAATCCCAGTTCATACAGGGTGAAGTTCACAGTGTGAATCAAAAGGCACAGTAAGAGGGAGCCTTCCGAAGTGGCCTGCAGGTCTGAACTCACTGCCTATCACAGATACATCCAAAGGCTGTAATTTCATGTAGTACCTTAACAATCTCCTCGCCACTGACATGTCTCAGTCTTCCCAGAATATCCATCACTCGATCTGGATAAGCTTTCCATTTGAGCAGGGCAAGCAGATCCACTGCAGAGAGAGGGAGGGAGAGCTGGAACCACACCCAGAGGGAAGAATGGCAACCCCAGACCCATCAGAGATTCATCACCTTGCACTTCACCTCTTGATGCAGTCCACACTTCTTGGGAAATGACATATATATATATAATGGAAAACGAGAAGTACAATATGGAGTGAGTCAATACTGCTAATGGAGAAAGGAATGGAGGAATGGTAAAGGGCTTTGAAAAGAGTAAAGGCTGCATTTTTCCCTGTGTGACTTGACACTGCACTGTGGACAATCCAATCCTGTCTGCTTGTGCTTTAGGGATGCTGCTGTAAAAAAAAAAATCTTATTTACTTAGGCACTCTGTAAAAGCCAAGCAAAACAAACTCTGGATTTTGTAGAAGTGCTAACAGTGAATTTTTTTTCTCTCTTTCCTAATTCCTGCTGCCTTGGGTGGTTCTGAGGGATCAGCAACTCACCGTTCTGGGTCAATTTGGTAGAAGAGAGCTGTGTGGAGACTGAGAAGGTCTCTTTGGTGCTGCGCTGGAAGATGAGGCTGGAGGGGATGTTGGGGCAGCCGTTGTAATCCTCCTTGCAGCAGGGCAGCCCCAGGTAGAGCGCGTGGTTGTTGAACGTGCTGTTCTCATCACACTGCAAGGACAGCACAAGGGTGGAGTTGCACCTTGTCCATCTCATCCCACATGCCCAGAGCCTGTGTTGGGATTTTTGTGGGTGCACACCAACACTTCTAAGGAAAAGCTGTGCTCAGGGACCTGGACACGCCCGGAAGGGACCCAGCTCTACAGAGTGATTTCCAATCACTGCCTCGTTAGAACTCACCAGATCTTCCAGATGTAAACTTAGTGCTGCTGCCTGAAAATTGTACTGAACAAATAAACCCAGGTGAATCAGCAGGAAGGAAAAACCCCAAAGCCCAAATCTCTTGCTGCAGGGCTGCCAAACTGTGGCACTGCAGCATGAGGCATTTGAATCCAGCACAATGTCATCTTGCAAAGGCACAGAGCAATGCCTTAGGCTGGTAGAAGTGCTGAATGCTCACCAGAGTGTTTGAAGTCAAAATGGATGGGATTAATAGCAGATAAATCATTATCATCAGGATGGAAAAGGTAAGCTGCACCTAGAACAGAAGGCTCTAGCCAAACCATGTGATTTTGAATGTATAAAATTTTGAAACTACTATTAATCTGTTCCTCACAAACTTCTAATAAGGGGGAGATGGATAATGTAATGACCATAACTCATTTAAGTAATGAAGTAGAGATGAGCAGTGAAAAGTCTGCAGAGAACTGGTACCTTATAAACATAAAGCTCATGGATATCATCTGACAAGGTCGTGCCATCATCTCTCATCAATGGGGTGAATGCAAAACCAAAGAGCTTCTTTTCTCCCTTGTCTTTTGCTGCAGCAAGATAGAAAGAAAGAATTATATTTGTGCATACACTGTCAATATATACAAGATTACTCACCAACTTCTCCAAATGCCTAAAAGAAAATAAGCAGCTACATAACAAACAACTTTTCTAATTCCAATTTCTTTTTTGTGGTTCTATGTAAAGGACTGACAAGCTTCAAATCAAACACAGACATGCCAAACATAGCAAAATCTCAACTGTTTATGCTGCAAAGAAAACATTCTACAGAAAAACACAACAAAAGAACAGCAGGGACAAACATCTACAAAGCGCTTTGCCCTGCACTGATCGTTCACCGTGTTTTTAGTGCACCGTTTGGTAAATTCAGCAAAAGGTGGCTTAGCAGTGCCCCTTCACTGGATTTCAGGCTGGCCTCTCTTTCCTGCCTCCCACCCAGTGACAGCCTCCCCCAGAGTAAGTGGCAGGGGAAGGAGCCCCGTGGGCTTGCCCGGCCGGGGGGCACTCACTGGAGCAGTGGCGGAACTCGAAGCGCAGGTGGGAGCCGCGGAAGCGGTCGATGGGGATGGGCAGTTTGATGATCTCGCCCCAGCGCGGGCTGTTGTTGTGGTACAGCACGAAGGAGTGGTACGCGCTGCGGCTCGGCTCGCCCGAGCCCACCATGATAGAAACCTGCCACCAAAGGAAACAGCCAGCATTAAACACATCACACCACCACCCGTGAGTCATTTCATCAGCCAGTGATAACCTTTATATAATTCATGGCTTTCTGTAGACATAAAGGAGTCAGAAGCAGAAATTCAGACATGTGAAATTTTTTAGGAGATCTTGAAACTTTGTTTTGGGTCAAAGAGACCTGTGCTACTGGATGAATCCCAGTATTTTAAGTTATTATTTAAGCTAAGTTTTCCATCAAGTACTGAGTAGATACAATAAACATCTAAGTACAAACATATAAAATTGAGCCCAAAAAATAGGACATAATAGGACCATCACTTGTAATATTAGCCTTCTGTGAAAAGATCCTTTAACCAGATTTCTGCTTCAGTATCTCAGTTCAGAAGTGATAACTGACATTTCCAAGCTCTTTACAAACATTCATCTTTCAAAACTACAACTATCCAGCCTCACCAAGTATCCCAGAAACTTCTAATCAAGTTTCTTCCTCAGTGGTAAGCAAAGAATTTCTGTGTAATACTCATCACTGAAAAACATAATTGGATCTAAATTTCTGCCTTCAGATATAACAAACTCAGAGATCTTTCCCAATCTATGCCTTCACCAAAATACAGATGAAGAAAAACACAAACTGATATTGCTCAGAAAATAAAAAATTCTTAGAATACAAGTGAAGAAAATAGGATAAATATTGAAGTCCTGAAATAAGGACAGTAAAAGGTCCTTTGTGATGAAGACATGGAGCAGGAAGCCCATTTATTTTATATATGAGCACTAACCCATGCTCTAGACCCAGCACTTACAAAGAGATGGAGGAGATACATCATCTCTCAAAACCAAGCAGAAAAAAGATAGCTTGGAGATTCTTCACTTTTAGCATGTCCAAGGATAATGAATCCAGGAAGAAACAAGCTAAGCAGACCAAGAATAACACATGTAATATAAATTCTGTTGTAAAAACCTCCCATGGAACAGTATGATGACAAGAACTGCTACTGGTCATTTCCCCAAGGCATCTATAAATTCTAACCCAAGAAAATACCAGAAATGTTGATTTTTTAAATCTGTAACCATCTGACTGCCCAGTCAAGAACATCCCATTAACCAGACCCGGTTAGCTCAACCTCTGGCAATAATCTACTGGCTTTGAGAAAGTTAAGAATTTGTGAAGGAGCCCAAAAGGGAAGAAATGCTCTCTGGAATTCAATGCAAGGACTGCCTACATTGACAGGGACTCACTGCAAAGGCTCCAATCCAAACTGAGTGACTGAAGGCTGAACTCACAACTCAGTCCTCTCAAATAATCCTCAGCAACCACATGGGATGAGCCCCACATTTTTTTAATATAGCAGCAAGAATTTAGTGTTGCAGGTAACAACAGGTTAGTAGAGAGCAGTGCCAGTACTGCAACTCAGAACACCTCTAAGATCCCAGTTCTGTTCTGCAGCAAGAGTAAATGGTTGGGCTTCAACTCAGCAATTCCAAAACCTCATTCTGCATTAGGCTCTTAGAAGCAAACAAAACAATATTTCTGTTTTCTCTACAAGGTACAGTAAAAATTCAAATTTTAATGTGAGCTTTTTTGTCCCATCAAGAAGCCACCTGCTCTGGCTGACAAACTGCCAGTCTTTGAATGCAGCTGCATGCTACGAACTTCAAATAAATCAATAGTCTCTCCTTCTGGTTGTTAACTTAGTTCCCATGCAGTTATACTACAATCTATAGTCTGAGGAGGGCAGACTCGTAAATCTTTAATTCTAAATTGTGATCTCCAAAATACAGACATCAGACTAATCTCCAGACACCTGGTGACCCTGAGACCCAAATATGCAGGGGAATTAGAGAGCAGAATGCAGGGAAGGGAAGCTAAACTAAAAAAAACGATCAGGAAATCTCTACTGTTAAAGGTGTGCCTTGCAATTCATAGGCTATTCCTGCTACTGGAATAGAAAGAAGTGAGAAATGTGTCAAAAGGATTTTTTTTTTTAATTTTTCAGACTATATTGAAAGATACTAACAATTGAGTAAGACCATTTTGAGAAGGAGATACTCATTTTCATTTTGAACAGCACTACGTTCTGGAGGTAATTTCACTCCTTTCAATAGGACTATTTCTGGATCAAGATACACTCAGCAGCAATGAGGAACTGAGAAAATTCTCATTAATGCTGTGCATGGTTCTGCTAAAGGCTTCACAAAGGCACAATTCAGATTTGGGTTGTGCTGCTGGTTGGGACAAGTTTAAGGATTTTACTCTAATATCAGATGAAAACTCTGGCCACTTCCCCCATCCTGTGTAACTCTGCACACAGTGTCTCTGTTGGCAGCTCTGCTCCAGAAAGGCCATGGGGCAGGAATGGTGGAGGATGTTCCAGCCAGGAACAGCAAGCAGGATTCCAGCCAGGAACAGCAGTGCTCCAGGGTCAGTGAACTCTCAGTGTTCTGCCCACATTCACAGGCACCATGAAACACCAGGAACCAAAGATCTCCCAGACACAAACCAAGTGTCTTTGCTGCTTTGACTGCAACCATACAGAGGAGCAAGACCATAAAAACTGGGACAGAGAGTTTCTTTTAAATATGCGGCCTAAATTTTAAAACCCCACAAAGGTCCTTTATATGTAAAGTCTCTCCCTTGTGGCAAATACTAGAATGGTTTGGGTTGGAAAGGACTTTAAAGCTCATCTTGTTCCAAACCCCTGCCATGGGCAGGGACACCTTCCACCAGACCAGGTTGCTCACAGCTCCATCCAACCTGGCCTTGAGCACTTCCAGGGATGGGGCAGCCACAGCTTCTCAGGACAATCTGTTCACCTGATTTTCTTCTAACTGGACTGACCATCCTTTCCAGTGTTTGTGCCATGCCTGTCCCATTCTCCCATGTAAAGCCCCAATGTACTTTCCAATAGTAATAACAGGCAAAGACAATTAAAAACCAGCTTCATCTCTGTGAATGATCATTCCAACCAAAATCACCGAAGTTAAGACTGATAATGACTAGGAATTATCTGGCTTTTGTATGTAATCATTAGGCACCATCATGTATCAGCAGTTGAAGATGCTGATATTGCAGTTTGAGGGACTTCTCTTTGTTCTTGGCAGACTGAAATCCACTGATGATTAAAACTTTGCCACTCAGTTTGAAAAGCTTAGGCAGAAAAAGAATCTGATCTTCCTGCAGCAGCTCTGGGCACAAACAAGTTCCTTACAAGAAATACTTTACATTTAATGAAACCACAAGCAGTTGTAGTAATGAAAGTTCTCCTTTCAATTAAAACCAGAAGATTGTGGCAATGTATTCGGTACACACTTCTAGGTGTACAGATACTCCACAGTAATGGCTACAAAGCCCATTTTATTGCAGTGGAGGTGAAAGAAAAGGTAGTGGGAAGTTATTTCTGATAGCTGCTCATGCTGAAATACTTCCTGTTTACTTCTCTATATTCACAACCTCCCACCCACCTCCTTCTCTTCAATAAAAGGAAAAGAAGAGAGGAGGTAAAACAGGAAACATAAACAATCTCCATTCTCATCTGGAATGGAGCCAACCCAGGGTGAAATTTTATTCAAAGTTATTTTCCAGAACTACATTCAGTACTGTAACCCAACAACTCAGATTTAGAAGTCTCCCTTTGGAATCACATTTCATAGTGTTTGAATGTGTATGACACACATGATTTGATTTTAGATATGCCTATACTCCTTAGTTCTGATTACAGTTACTCTAATTTTTAATTTTTTTTTACTTTAGCCACTGACATCACATTTGGAAATCACACAGGCTTTTCAGTTTATTAGTATTTTCTCCAAGTCTTCTATCCCCATATAAGGGAAGTGCTCCAAATCCTTACAGATTTATAACTGATCATAATGTAGAGATAACAAACTTCACAATAAAAAAAAAAAAAAAAAGAGAGAGCCAGTTTTATTTTAACTCTTCCCTTGCATCAGAGACTCTGGAACAAGAGGATGTGTCCCTGCAGGGAGCACCTGAGGCTCTCAGGGAAAGGAGCACTTACCTTCAGGATTTCTCCATCAGCATAGAGCACGTACATGGTCACCTCGATGTTCTTCTGCACACTTTTGCCACCCCTTTCAAAGTCCCCCTTCTCCAGGGTCAGGTACAGGTCATTCCGGATGTCACCTGCAGGGACAGAGCAGAGCCACAGCCTTAAACTCCACAGGGGACACCGGGGCCGTCCCAGCTCCATTCTCAAATCGTTCTCTGTGCTCTGACAGACGATGGCTGATGCTCAAATCATTCCAAGCAGCAAGTTAATTGTTAATAAGGATGAACAGTTTAATATCAGTGCATAAAATCAGACCGTTGTTAGTAATGCCTTTAATAATGTGAACTCAGAATCAATACTGGTTTTAATTATGTAAGTGGGAAAGGGAAAAAAACCTCTTACTGCTACACTGTGCCTTGTGAACTGAGCTGGAAGTGTCAGGCTGAGCCTGACAAAACATCCTTAGCTTCAGACTTCCTATTTCCAATATGTTTTACCAAAAAAAAGTATTTTTGTGACTATAAGAATAACATTATGTTCAGTTAGCCTTTTGAGTATTTTCTATATTTTCATAATTTTCTTTTATTGTAACAACAAAATAAAAGCAGCCTTTTTGGGAACCTGATCACAATTCAGTTCCGGTGGATTAAGAAGGAATTATAAACGTAATTTTTGCTAGAATTCTGGCTGGCCTTTGGTATCCATATGCATGGCTATATGAAAGCAGGCAGTATGGACACTTGCCAGCTTCTCACTACGTCATTTTCAGGAGCTTTCAGACCAAATTACTATATTCAGAAATAGAAATGCTTGTGTCTCAGCATCTTGTTATCCTGAATTTCACAGACTCTAGCTCACTTGGTTTGTTTTTATTTTAGAATCTGATTTGGGAAACTGCTTTCAGAACGAATGTGCTCAATTCTAAGGTCTACACCAGAAGGACAGCAGGTATCACCTATTTTTCTGTAAGATTTAGTTACTGTCACCATTTTATGATGGTTCACACTTCTTTTTATCCACTTGCCAGAAAGGCACACATACTAAAGGGCAATATATAAAAATACCAAAACCAAACCCAACCAAACAATAAAATTTAAACCCTTTCAAGGCAAGTATTTTGTTAATCAGCCCCAAGACACTAAATAAGAAAGTAATGGAACAAAGCAGAGACTCCTTCAATGTCTGGCTTTTTCCACTTGGAGAAACTGATGCATTTAAATCTCTGTATTAATCAGAAGCACAATGAAATAAGGCAGCATTTGCTTTCAGGCACTGAGGGACATCCTTTTGTGCCCCTCAAAGCAGCGCTTCAAATTCTTCCTGAAGTCTAAAACCCCACAGAACTTGTTCCTTAATCTACTGTAGGGACAAACAATAGAAGCTCTCAGTCCTGCCTTTGCTTTCAGTTTTATTTCTGGAGATAAGTACCACTCTTTCAGCATGGAAAATCCAGCTCTGTGGCTGCCAGTCAGTGCTTCCTGCTGGGAGCTCTCTGTGAATGGCAATCTGTGTGCAGAACGTGCTCCTTTCTCCAGGAGCCTCCCTCTCCTGCAGGGTCAGTGCTGGGAGCACCTCCCAGCCAGAGGCTGAGCTGCCAGGGGGCATCAACAGGGAAAAGATGACAGCAAGAGCTTGGTGAAAGACCTGGGATACTGGATCTGGTTTGGCTTATCAAAGCACAGCATCAAATGCAACAATCCACAGGCAACAATAGAGAAAATTATCTTGGGAATCAAAATCAAGCTGAGACACCTCTATCCTGATTATAGGGATAGCAAGGAAATACAAAATTCATCACAAAATATGGTTTAAGTTGGGCCTTTTGTTTTGAAAATCCTCCTGCTTAACAGACTCCATCCCTTTTTCTCAGTGGTTTGCTCAATTAGGAAAAAAGTTTCAATTTGTATGCTGTAAATCTTAATAGAAATTAATTGTACTCACTATAATTAGCATTTTGGAGCTCTCTACTTATGACCTCTTTTCTGGAAGGCAGTCTGGCTACACAAAGTCCAACGTTAGATAGCAAATCATTTTCCAGCCTAAATTAAAGGCAGCATTTGGTTATATATAGCATCTTATCTTCTATTAAGCTTAACAGGAGGGATATTACTCCACTAATTAAAAAAAAAATGCCTTTGGGGTGGGGTGTAGAGGGATCTTAAAACCAGTGTATTTGCATAAAAATTAAGGGAAAAGTTGGGAAAATGTATTATAATGAAATATAACAGTGTATCTTCTCTTGTAAAAATAGTCTATTGGATCTTCAAAAAATAAAAAAGGTCACTACATACAGTAAAAATAGGAAGTAAATGTATCTAACAAAGACAAAAAGCATTTAATCATCAGGTAAGGTGATTATTTTGGTGGAAATCACCTTCCTACAAGGAGCAATCTCCTTTTCCTAACATATGAGTTGACCTGAAGCCTCACAAGCCCTTTGTTTTTCTCCATTTGTTTGTGGTTTTGAGGGATTTGAGCTCTGATACCCCAGTGGGTGGCACAGAACCTAGAACAAGTGCCTGAGCACAGAGCAGTTTATTGCCATCTCTGCTCTGAGTGTGCAGGGCCAGAGAGAAAGCTCAGCCCCACGTGGGGCACGGCACACCTGGCACGGGACTGCACCACGCTGGCATCAGCAGGACCAGGGGGGCCTGGGCAGCTCCAACCCCACTGACAGTGATGTGCCCAGGCAGGAACCTGGGCACGATGAATTCCATTGGAAAGAGACAATGGAAACAAGACAGATAAACAATCTTGTTTAAGTTGTCAGACCGTTCATGCCCTGTGCTTGTGACAGCAAATCCTGCATTTTGGGGGACAACCAGGCTGGTACCTCAGCCTGGACCACAGAGGCCTCAGGCCTTCCCAAACAGCAGCACAGAGCAAAAAACTGGGTGAGCTGTGGCCTCCCACCATCAGAAGAGGAATAAAAAGTGCTACAAGGCCAGTGGGCCATGGGTATTTATAGAGCAAAGCCTGCTGATGTCATTTTAAGCTGAGGTCCCTGTGCTGGATGGCTGTCAAGGATGAACTGAAAACCTAAGAGAGAGTTTTCAGAATGGGATTTGTTTCAAAACCCATCTCTCTACAAATATTTTCCAGTCAAAAACAAAAGTAAACTTCTTTTTAGCATAATCCATGCAACTTTTTATACACATGGTTACTGACATTAATTCAGTATCAAATGCCTTGAAAGACAGTATTTTCCATTATAATATTAAAAAATAGCTTTCTGATATTCTTTGGGGCTCTTTCTTTATCAATTCCCTTCCCCTTTATCAAGGTTTTGTTTGTCTGTTTTAACCTATTTACGAGGCCCAATGTCCAACATACAGTTGTTTAAATTTTAAATCATAAATTATAGCTTGGGGGGGCTCACTTGTATTGACCTGAAACTATTTTCATGGTAATGGAGGCAAAAAGGATTGGTGGAAAAGGCTACATGAGCCAAATTGATTTTGCATTTGCAGTGTAAAGGAATGTACTGGAAGACTTCCAAATAGTTATTTATCATTTTCAAGACTTGATAACCTGAAGCAGCCCAACAGCCACTCCTTGTCCAGTCTCCAGCACAAGAAATGGGAGATTATCCTGACAGGGTGTGGAGGTTTTCCACTGGAAGATTGACCAGTTACTTGGACTGCAAAACAGTAACAATTTACAGGAACTGTCTGCATTCAATCAAACACTTTTTATTCAGGGATCCTAAAGATTTTGGAGCCTAAGGACAGGAATGGTTTTGTGCAGAAGAATACTATATCCAAAAAGGGTACACAATTCACAGAAGTTTCTGCAGGAGAAAGAGACACAAATCTCTGGCCACTCAATTCTAACAACTTCTTTTTCTGAGCTTGTGACTTTGTGGACATGTAATATATCCCTGCAAGCTGGGGAAAAGTGGCAGCTCCCAGAAGCCTGTGTGTGTAGGTCTAGTTGCAACTAAGTAAAATAGCTATTTATCCAGAGAATATTGGATTTTTTAAGGTGGAAGTTTGGTCTTTAACAATTTAGGCAGCCAAAGGGAAAAAAATCAGAATATTATTGTTTAGGTCTATTTTTATGAAATTGTTGCAATGATCCTATTCACTTAGGGCCCCACACTGTGATGCACTGTCTGCTGGACTCTCTAACACACCTGGGTTTGGCATCTCTTCAAAAATAGTGGCACTTCACAGAAGAGTGAATAGGCAAGACAGTTATTCAGAGTATCTTCCACAATGGCTTCTGAAGAAAACCCAAACCTGTGCTTTTATGTCCCATCCATAAATGAACAACCAGAGCCAATCAGCATCACCCCACTGACCTGAGCCAAGTTACAGAAGCTCAAACTGAGGACTTGGGCCAGCAAGGAAGGCTTTGAAGCAAAGCATAAAGTGTAGAGGATTTGTGTTCATGTGCAGTGTTATTTATCACATGTTCTGGCTCTATTTGTTTGAGCTCCCTGCAGGAGAACTGCTCTGCTTCCTGGCTGAGACTCCCACATTATCCTGGACATTCCCTCTCTGCATGGCTCTTTCCAGGAAGCTGCTGCTCTGGAGGGGGCCGGTGATGGGTCCCTGATCTCCAACAGCAAAACTCCACCCTCAGCTGGAGGTGCAGCTGCCCCCAGTGCAAGCACACAGCTACCTGTGAAGGGCAGGGACTGCAGCACAGCTGAGGCTGGCAGGAGCAGCTTTGTGCTCATCACATCATTCCTCCAAACCAACAAACTGGCCAAGGGTCAGTGGCAAGAGTCTCCAGCACCCCTGTCCTGCTTTCTGGCTGCCCCCTGGGACTTGTTCCTCCCACTGTGTGACTCTCCCTGGCTTTAACAGTGTCACCCCCTCTGCAGCCCCTCCATATTCCCACTGCACTCCTGGCACAGTCCCACACTCTGGGGATCACATTCCATCCATTGCAGCAGCTCATTTCTCTGGCTCTTCACCAGCCAGGCAACAGGGTTTTTTTAAGGCCTATATTCTTGAAATAGTTACAGTGAGCAACTATTAACATAACTGTGAGCAGTATTACAGCAACAAGGGGAAACAAAGCTTTTATCTGCTGCCTCTATGGCAAATTAAATTAGTTTTTTTTTCTCTAAAGAGAACATTATGCAAGTTTAACTCCGTGTGCTTCTCCAGCTTTCACTGAGGAGAACACAATTGTTTCAAAGAAAAGGGACAAGCAATACTTATTAGGTTATTTGCTACCCATTGTTTGACTTCTATGTATAGAAAAGAATTCATACAATGCCCTTTTTAAATGCAGTGATTTCCCTGGAATAGTTGCCTTTCAGTAGTAGGAAGTTGTTTTTTAATGCTTTTTGTCTCTGCAAATTTTCCATTTCCACAAGTGTATTTGTCACAATAATACCTTTTATTCCCTCTGCAGACACTTTTTGGTGATAATTATTACATAATTATGGCTTTTTGGTCCTGTTAACACTCTTGCCATCAACATTCTGAGAATGGCTGATGGAATTTACCATGTCCTTTCCTCAATGCATTTTTGCCATGACTGTGCTTACTGACTGAACAGATGCTGAGATGCTTCTCACCTGTTTCTTACTGATTCACCTGTCACAGTTACTAAATTTGCCCAAAACCCTATGGTGTGAAGAGAGACAAAGTCTCCACCTCCCTGTTACCAAGGTTTCCCTGTGATGTTATGATTCGCTGTCTTTATCAATCCCAACATTCCATGGAAGATATGAAAATGGAAAAAAGGCAAGCAAAAAGCAGACATGACACAGAAAAGCAGAAACTTACACCCAACAATCTTCATCTCTGCATCAGAAACAAAGGGGAGAGAATAAAGGGAAAGGAACAGGAGAGAAGCCAGGAAATTAAGACAAGGAGAGAGAAAAAAGAGAAAGAAACATCACTCACGAGTCGGAGATGAAGCATGCACTTTTCATCAGAGGATCAAAGGAAAAGGCAGAATACTTATCAGCACATGGGCAAGGGGAGGGATGTCCTTGGGGGACTGACAAACACCAAGCCTGTGCAACAGATTTCTGCTCAGCAAGTCCTGCACAAAGCCCAGCTGCAATCCCCAAGGAGCAGCACAGGCCTCACTGCTCTCAGCTCTGGGAAAGGTAAAATTGGCACCATCAGATGCGTGGCCTTAAACCCAGGAGCAATTTAGAAAAGGAATAAAAAAACCAAACGACAAATGAACAAAACCCCACCATAACTTCTTCAGGAGGCTGGTTTGACCAAATCCCCTCTGATTTTGCCAAAAAAGATAACTGAAGTCTTCATGATGCTCTTGTCAGATCACAACACAGCAGGAAACAAAGAACATTTTATCTTTACTAAAGAAGGCAGGAAGGGTTGTTTTGTATAAGATTAACCTTGTTCTGCATAGCCATGCAAGATACAAACCCATAAAGACCAGTTTCACTTTGTTTCTCAATGATCACCAGCTATTACTGATGTTTCTCCTATCTGAGGAACAGAAAAAGAGGGCTTGACACAGGGAGCTAATGCTACAGTTTAGAAAACAAAAAGGGATAGGAAAACAGTAATGAGACACAGGTACAAAATTTTAATAGTAAGATGTGCACATGTGAGAGGATTTCCTGTTGAAAAAGAAAATGAAAACATTCAAACCTATGACCAAAAAAATTAAGTTGAAATGCTAAAGCTATTTACTTTTTAAAAAATAGATTTCTGGTTCAGCAGAATGATCACTGCTTTTTAACCAGGTGACATAGCCTTTATTAATTTATTCATAACAATCACTTTTAAACCACACTGTCCTGAAAAATCGGTATCCACTTACAAAAATACAAGTCACGAACTTTCTGTGCTGTTTTCCGGAGGAGGAAACGCTGTGTTTAATGACAAACAGTTCTGAAGCAAAGCAAGGAAGAGCTCGTTTGACAAAGACTATTACAGCAGCAGACACAGCTGAGAACTGCTAATGTGCATGACAGACTTCTGTCTTTGGTTAGGGGTATTTGTTTGTTTGGTCATGTGTGTCCCCAGTGAATTATTTTTCAACTTTAGACAATATTCATAAAGCTAAGGAAGAATATTTGAGCCTGGCTGTAGAAATATAAGCACAAAGTCTATTGATAGACATTCCTTGTTCATGCAGCTGGGCTAATCCACCTGAAAGGTAACACAGCCCAAATGTTCTACCCTGGATGTCAGGCAAACTCCAACCCCAACTGGATCTGTTGTGTTAAAAGCAAACAACAGGCAAATATCTGCTGTCACTTGAGTACATCAAACATACTTTGAGTTCCAAAAAACCCTGATTAGTAATTAGACTGAACAGTGTTTGCTGCATCACCTGAGTTCCATTACATTTCAATCACCTCATTTTCCAGAGATTTCATTATTCTGGGGAATACCCAAAATAGTGAAAGCCTTTGTTTGGAGCCCCATTCATGACTATCCCTCTCTTCACAGCTCCTCTCTACTCTGGCAATGTCCTCATTTATAACTACAGTGAAAGTTGATTCACACTTCCTCAACTGCTTTGCTTTTCTTCCTTGGTGTTTACAGACATGTACAAGCTGCCTTTCCTCACAAATAGAGCATTATTCCCACAATGCCTAAAGCTTTGCATCTAAACTTAATATATGAAAACCTCTTGTGGCACACCTGGAATCAAGGAGAAGTTCTGTGCCCAGACCCTCTAGAGAGGCAGGAAGCATTTAATAGCAGAATGGTGATTATTTCACACATTTGCTTCTATCAATCAGCATTTTGAGCATATATAGATATGTGTGTGTGTGTGTGTGTACAAATGTATATGAGTCCCATTCCAAACAGGTTATCATCTTAAAACCCCAGTGTCTTCTCCAAAAAGAACTGTGGATCTCACAAAGAGAATGTGGAAATTTGGATTAGCTGCAGTGAACAGAGAATTGTAAAAGCTTAGGGCAGGAGCACTTTTTGTATGAGCACTGCTGACCTGTTTGTTCTAGCCCTGGCCCAAAGCCTTGCCCAAAGCAGCAAACACAGGGGACACTGTGCACATGCAGAAGGGCCAGGGCCCAGAAAGCAAAAAAAAGTTACTCAGGGGAACACTGAGGACACAAAGCTGTTCCTTCAGCTTCAGTGGCCTGAGCCACCCGAGGTACAGCTTTATCCACAGAAATGGAGGATCAAGCAGTTCTTGCAGGAGAATCAATTCCCTTGCACAGGTGTGTAAATGTGACACATCCAGCTGTGATCTCAATTACAACAGATCACCTTGCAGCTGCTGTGTCTGTATATCAGCCTGCAATAATTCATCTTTTCCCTATTTGATTGCTCTGTGTTATGCCTGGAACTGCTATAAGGTCACTAAGAACTAAAACTTATAATTGGCTTTATAGCCCACATCCTCTGCTGCTCTGCTACCACCATTTTCAAGCTCATTAGTAAATATACACATGTTGTTCTGAATCCTTTGACTCTTTAGTTTCTAGAAATGTTTCCCACCTACTCCCTATTTTATTGTGGTTTCTGAAGAGCTTCCATAATGAGACTACAACCACTTCTGGTACTGATGTCTCACTGCAGCCTTTTGAGTAATAAAATCTAATGCTTTTCCCATTATGCTTTCACCAAATCTCCCATGTCTGTAAAGTCATCCTTGGGCTTGCTCATCACAGCAATGAAGTAATAGTTCAAATGCTACTAATTAGCAAACCCATTTCTTACCACCCTGCGAAAGTCAAGCCACTGTAACACCAGGATTTATGTGGGCATGACTGCCCACATTCTGGGCTCTTCTCTAAATGAACTCTTGGCTGTGCTGGGGCTGCCAAGCCAAGAAGCATCTCCAGCTGCTGCTCCAGGGGTGAGGAGCAGAGGAAGCACAGCAGGGCTGCAGCCAAGACAGTGCATGGACCAGCTGCTCTGTGAGGCCAGAGGGAAAATCCAACCAGGACTGCATCCTCCCTGCTTCTCTTTACAAAAGGATCACACCAACTCAAAAACATCAAGGTTGCGAAGTGGAAACTCATTTTTTCCAGGATTTGGATTGTTGGGAAGAAGAAGTTTCATGCATTTAAAAAGAAACATCTCTATGCTGAGTGTAAAAAAGGGATATTAACTGGCAGGGGTTGTGGGGAGTATCAGAGCAATCCTTCCAGATCCCCTTCTAGCCACATGATTTTAACACCTTCTATCACTGTAATGTCTGTTCCTGACAATGTTTTAGCATTTGCCTCCCCAAATCTGGCATTTACTGATAAATAAGACAACTCTGTTACAAATCAAGTAAAGTGCCAATCCCAGTTGCACTTGATTGGGAGAGTATGAGAAAAGAATGACCAATATCTTAGCTTGGAGCTGCTCTGTTTACCTGGCATTATAACATCAGGGAATCCCAGCTTCCTGGTGACAGAAACGCCTCTGTTAAAGATCATGGGGTTTTCCCTTCGGATCTGCTCCATGTCACCACGAAGAAGCTGAAGAGATATTATAAGTCCTGGGGAAAAAACCAAAGAGGTTCATTGTTTCTGACCTAAGAATTAGATTCTGTACAAAGCATGCAGGTAAACTAATGTTTTGCTCCACAGTTAATTTCATACAAAATATAAACAGAGAGTTCTTTTCTCCCTTGGAGTAATTGAAAACTGAAATGTAGGAAACAATACTGTTAAAAGGGATCAGTTAAGAACACAGAATTATATGAAAATACAACTCCTAATAGTCAGAATACTTAATTTTGCAGAACATGTCCCAGGTACAGAAAGTACTTCCATTATTTCTTTTCCTCACATGCAGCAGGTTATGACTCCTCTGTCTGAGGGACCACCAACCACACAAAGCTCTGGAACATCTCTAAAGTGCCTTTAATTCTGCTTTATACCATGAAAAAAACGTAAATCTCAAAGTGTATCTTTTCCACTAATTTTTTTTAACTGCTTCATAGAGGGCTGATGATTTTAATGAAATTCCCAGCAGTTCTTCAACATGTTTCAGGAGTGCCAATGGACCAAACTGACTTCAGCAACCAGCTCTGTGGTTCAGTGGATCATCTGAACAGCTGGACTAGGAATAATTACACACACTTAATCTCAATCCAGCTGTTTTCTCTACCTGCTTTTAATTTACAACACAGGAGAGTGTACTGGTAAAATTATGAAGTCCAGCATTACCATACGAAAAAATACCAGGATTGAGCCCAGCCATTCAAGCCCAGTCTCACCTGCTGAGCACACACTACCAGCTCCACCAATCCATGAGAATTACCTGCACAGAGCAATTTTCCACATTCTTTATCTCCTTCAGTGTCACTTGGTCAAGAGTTTGTTCACTGCTCAGAACAACACACACCAAACCAAACCCTGCCTTGGATGCACATTTTTGCACAAGCCAAAGTCCTGCTCTTTCCTAAGCTCAATATCTGTGCTTTGTGACCAGTATTTAGTCACCATTTTCTCAGACAAGTTACCAGGGAAACAAAACCAGGAGTATCGTGTACCTCCCACCCACTTCCTGCCTTCTCCCCCTGAAATAATTTTCAAGGCTGTTGTTTGGCTTCAGTCAAATCTGGCAAATAAATAGATACCCAGATTACATGAAGACTGTATACATTTCATGAATAGTGGGAGTTGGGATGAAAAAAATGAGGATAAAGCCTTAAAATGAAGGAAAAGAGAGGCCAACCAGCCAGCTGGACAGTCAGCATGTATGTACTCAAAAGCTGCCAAAACAGGGGCTTGCAACTGCCCAGCTGGGTAGGCAGGAGAGCACTGCAGGGAAAACACAGGCTCTGAAACCATGGAAAACATCCAAGCCCTTTGAATACCATGCATGAGGGTGTCTGTGTGTACAGAAGGTTTCACAGCACACAAGACACACATGTTCATTGGAAATCAGCCCTAACCATTTTTGCCACTTACAGGAAAACTTGTCCATTTTATATCCTTGTTTGCTATTAAAAAACAAACCAATGAAAATAAATTTTAAAAATTCCAGTGTAAAAGGAATGGAGCAAATTTGGAAGTTCAGACATGTTGCTCAAGTTTTCAAAGTTACAAAGAATTTAGGAAGATCTTTTAATGATGGCTAGTGGATAACTTTAACTGCAACAGGAGGAGCAGCAGGGAATGAAACCAGCTTTACACACAGTAAAATTCCATATCTGCAAAATGTTTTATTTGCTTATTGTTGTGCTTAATCTCTTCTATGGGAGTGTGCACTGCATATTCCACTAGTGTCTCAATATGCAAACAAGCAAAATTAAGACAAATTCAGTACTTGGACATCAGCATGATTCAGGCACTTGGTAATGAATGCAGAACTGGCTGTAATGAAGCTGAACTGTACCCTATCAGCTCCTTCACTGGGAATGGGAGAGCAGTGATATCTCTGAATTAGCAGCTACATAGATCATTACATGAGGTAAACAGATAAGACAGGTTTGACTTTCTCTATTTATCTGTCGTTAGCTACGAAAGGAAAACCTCACATCTCAGTGAATTTCTCAGCTGTTTCCTACAGGAGATGTTCAGCTGTGGCTCTGACCAACAAGCCCCAGGAGGTATTTACCATAGTTGGAGCTGGGGGCTGTGTATTTGGTGCTGGACTTGCGGATGATGTTCTCATGGATCTGGCACCATTCATTTTCATTGTTACACCTGAAAGAAAAGAACACTAATTCAAGTTAAATGCTTTCACTGAACCATCTTAGAACATGACAGTCAACTTTGCTGTAGGGATAATATGAAAACTTGTAGGGTTTGGATGAATGAGAGAAATCCCACATAAATCTTATTTTTAAAAGTGGAAGGACACAAAATATTCCCCAATAATTACTTCCTTTCAATGGACACTTTGGAGCTGGTGGTGACTGTTCTGTCATAAAAGCCATTGTTCCACTCTTCAGATTATGACAGAATGAAGAAAGCTCTGGACATTCTATCTGAATTCTGTCATGTAGAAAAGGAGTGCTACACTCCTGTTCAGGGTCCAAAGCACAACATACAGGAATTGAGTGCCACCGAGACAGGAACCAAGGAAACCATCCCCACACTGTGAGGCCACAGGCTATGGTCCCACAGGATGGGAGAGACCTCAGACTGGGGAGAGAAAGGCAGAGAACTGAAGGCCTTTTTTATCAAGCTTTTACATGAAAGATGAGCCATATAATCTTCTCCCATGTGAAAAAAAAATGGCACCTGTACCACAAACAGTGCTATTGGTTAAAAAAGAAAGGAAAAGCAGTATGTTGCTCAAGTCCAACTGCATTTTAAATACATCTGTGCTTTATTTAAATCACAATGGCAAGATTCAATGATTCCCCACGAACTCAGCAATTTTTAACTCAGCAGCAATAGTGAATCTCATTTCTCCTGAAAAGCAATTGGATTAAACAATTTAATTAAACTTCTGTCCTATTGACTCTTAAAGGTCAAAAAAAAAGAAAAAAGCTAATACTCCAAGCTTTCAGCTCCTAGGAGTTTTGAGAAACAAACCACTTTGTAAAACTTCTCCAAGGATATTACCATTTTTTCCCTTTTTTGCTTCCCCCCAAGAGTACAACATGTCAGCACAGCCAGGGTAAGACACACACCAGCTCCTGTGAAGACAGTGGGGATGTTTTTGTTTGCTGCATTATGTAACTGAAGAACAGCATGGCAGAAGGAATTCAGGCTATCTACAAGTAGGAACTGGTAATTTCCTACAGCTCCAATATTGCAAAACCATGTGCTGTCAAGAATAATTAGGTAACCCCCAAAGCCTGTGATGGCACAATTACTGACACCCCCAAATGTTCTTAGAACAGCAAAAGGAACAGAGACAACTTGGAACAAATGAAACACACAGAACATTTCACTTGCTCTACTGCCCACCTCCTATAAGTACTGTGTCCCTTCTGGGAGGAGACACCAGTTCCCACACAGTCACACAAGGCAGATCAGCATGAAGTGACCTAGCAGAACTTCACAGGATGGTAAATTGACTGTATTTGCACCCCCCAAAACAATCCCTCAAAACCAAAACACAACAGAGCTAAGGCATTAATGGACAGTACAAACGCCCTGCCAATAATTGTGGTGGTGTGTGCTAATTCAGCTCACTCATCAAGAAAAAATAAAAATTATCTTCACATTGTCAACACATTAGAAGTCATTTATAATATTCTCCTAAAAGTAGAGAGAGAACCTATAGCACAAACTCCATACCATCCTCCCTCCTCACAGTTGCAAACAAATGTCTAACTTGTGGTGATCTTTTAGTTGCCTATGAAGTGCAAGTTAAAATATGTTTCAGCCTTCAATGACTTATGTCTGCAAATTAACCTGCAACCAAGTCTTCCCAAAATCAACTTTGAGTTCCGCTTAAAGCCTTTTAAAAGTTTTGTACCAAGTGCCAGTGGAAGCTGCACTTTGCATTTCCTGAGTGCCAGGAAGGAAGATCTTCTCCCAGCTTTGTCAGGCTGGCCTGGAAACACTTGGAATGTGTCTTACTGTGCTCACATTTTACTTGTCCAAACACCAAGCAGATAAAAGAGTCTATTTCTCCTTTAAATAAGAATTCACTCCTGAGCCATCCTTCACCCTTGAGGCTGGCTGGTTGTGCAGCAAATGCACATTTGGAATGTTTTCCATCCCACAGCAGCCCCGGTGTCAGCAGCTGGGGACAGCAGTGGGATGGGAGCTCTTGTCCAGCTGGGCAAACAGCAACGATGGAACAGCAAAAGGGAAAGGCAGTCAGGCATTAACGGGTAAGAATTTCAAGATCTAGGGCTGGAGAAAGAGGAAAAAAAAAGATTGAAAGAAAATAGGACAGAAAAAAACCACAGAAAAAGTGAATATGGAAGAGAAATGCATGAAGTTTTCAGGGGAATTGTAAGATGAACAGAAAAAGTAACGTCCAATGAGCAAAAAATTTCAATGAAGATAAAAATTAATACAAAATATTAAGTCAAGTTACTTCAGAAAAAATGGACTGAGAATTTAACTTTCATCTCACTTTTAAATTATTTTACATATACATTAAAATGAATAATAAAAGTAAACCTTTATGCTTTTGCATAATGAGCTTATAACTACAGCTGTGGTACTCTATCCTCTTAGGGAGATTTTAACATGACTGTGGGATTAACAAAGAGAAAAATCTCAATTGTGAGAAAAAAAATTTTTCAGACATAAATCTTTAAGAATAATAAGGCAAGCTGAGAAAGATTGGTGAAGTAAATTGATTTTTTTCCCCCCTCCCATAAGCATTCTTTTGTGGATTCAGCAGAAGTCTCCATTTACAGACCATGTATTTGTTTCAGCCTTTGTTAGGTTTTCAGTCTTTCAATTTTTTTCCAGCTTCTCCCTGTGAAAAGGCTTTTCTAGCTGCCTCATTTGTGGCAGCTGTAAGCTTTAACCACATAGTGTATAAAAGGAATGCTTTTTACTGCTCCTTGAAAAGTACAAATACACCTCTCTCCTTACTTCATCTTTATGATGTTTAGGAGTTGGCCTGAGGCATTTTAACAGTAATCAAAATGAGAGCAGCAGGTATGAAAATCAGTTCAGGGCTGTTAAAGCACTCATATTCAACTTTAAACTTTCAAAAGACAAAACCCTGTCATTTCAATTGTAGCCAACAAACAGGAAAAGGCAGGTTAGCTAAAGGAATGTGCAAAGAGAAGATGCAAGAGACAAACCTGTGACAACATTGTCATGAAAGACCAACAGCTATCAAAGCTGCAAAGGGAATGAGCTGGTGCCCCTCAGATATATCCCTGTTCTCCCCTGAATATTTGTGCTGGAGGTTTACACAGAACACTGCAAACAGCAGCAACATGAAAGAAGAATGCACAAGCCTTACAGCAGCCCAGGAGAGTGATAATAGTGATAAAGAATTACAAACATCCGATTGCAGAGCTGAATTCAGCCAGGGGCTCTCCCTGCCCACATGAGGAACAACTGGTGCAAATCTGCTGAGGAATTTGGGCAGACATTGGAATTTGGTGCTCTGGGTGCTGTGAAGGGAATCCAGGTTAACAGAACACTGCAGATTAGCAGGAAGAAAAGGGAAGCTCTGTATGCTGTGATTTTTATTCCATCACTGTACCAAGACTTTGGGTTGCTCTAAAGGGCTGTGACTCCACTTGTCACTGACAAAGTCCAGTGTTTCAACAAGCTTTTTCTGTTCTATTTTTCAGATGCTAAAGAAGCATTAAATGGTCAACAAACCAGAAATCTAATAATCAGAATGTTCCATTGCTGTAAACATTCAAAATGTTGCAGTTGCAATACATTAACACCATATCTACAAAGCCAATAGAACTATACAGCCAAAACCCACTGCTCTGAGATAAGCTGAACTGAATGTGACAAAAGGCCAAGACTGGCCAGATTCTACTGACAGAGAGAAGCAAGATGACCATTTGCTTCCCTATAATTTGACGCTTTTGCTACAGTTTTCATAACTTTCAGCAAAAGAATGAAAGAGCTGACTCTGAGAGACTTTTGTTTGGACTTAAGAGATTTCACATGTATGAAGAGACACCCAATAATCTTCAGTGAACAGTAAAAGACATTTTTTCATTTAGTTTCCCTTGAAGATCACATTTTCTGCTGCTGAATGCACTTCTCAAAGAATGACAAAGTTCCATAACCCACCAAATTATCTTATTACTCTCAATAGTGGCCACAGACCACAAAGCAGTGTCAGCTGTGCCTCAGCCCATCTGCAAAGCAGATCTTGCCAGTATTTATCCTCACTGACAAGGGATTTAAATATTCTCTGCAGTCTCCAGACAGTTTGTCTGTGGCCTCTTTATTACAACTGTGAGACCACATTTCATAATAAGAATGTTAGTTCAAAGTTCAAAATCACAAATAACTGAAGACAGATTCCTGCTCAGAAAATGTTGATTTGTTTTGAGAATTTTTGTCACACACTGTTGACTTCAGTTATTTTCTACTTTTTTTGTTGGCTACCATGAGTGGTAAGGAATAGCAGATGAGGCATGAGTTATTATTCCCTTCATCAGATGAAATGCAGCACATTTCTTTGGGTTTGAGCTCAGCAGATTTTAAATAATTCACATTAATAAAAGAGCAGCTTTGCAAGTCACATAGATTTGGGCAATATTCAATAACTTCTGAAGCATTTCACACACCTGAAACATCTGTGGATAATATTCATTAGTTTTTATGAGCTGCTGGAATAATAAAGAAGCAAAAAAACTTCCTTCTAGGAGTTACTCACGTGTAAACTTTGAGCACAAAGTCCTTTTCCTCCTTGATTTCCGAGATGGACTGGAGCACATCCATGATGCTGAGCACAGCGCAGCCGTAGGGGCGCCGGTAGTGCAGATGGGGGGGCCCCTTCTTGGAGTCATTGAGCAACATGCGGCCTGCAAGGAGGAAACTCAACCATCAGGGATGGACACACAGCCACATCCTGCCTGCTGTGCTCCTCACACCCAGGGCTTGCAGCTCCAGGCTGCAGGTGACACTCCTGCCTGGCTCTGGAGGAGCTGGAGTTGGGTTTGCCCCAGCCCCACGTGCTGGTGCCCAGGGAGGTGCTGGTGACAGCCCAGGGATGCTGGGCAGGACTGGCACAGCACCAGGGCTGCCTCTGCAACATCCTCCTGTCCAGGAGCCTGGGGGGCAGGTCTGGGAGGGGACACACCCAGGACAGCTGACCCTGACATTGGCCAAGGGATGTCCCAAACCTTGTGACCTCTGCTCAGCAACACAAAGGAAAGGAGGAGTGGGGACACTGGTCACTGTGAGGTTTGGCTTTATACAGACTGAAGCCTGGCTTCCTGGGAAGTGACCGGACACTGATGGCCGATGGAAAGTAGGGAATTAATCTTTTGCTTTCCTTTGCTTCTGCTCATGGCCTTTGCTTTATCAGACTGCCTTTATCTTCACCCATGAATTCTCTTCCATCTTATTTACTCCCCAGCCCCCTCCTGCTGAAGAGGGGAGTGACAGAGAGGCTCGGAGGGCACCTGGTGTCAACCCACCACAGCTTTTCACTCGAACTTTTCAAACCCAGGTCTATTTGAACCTACACCTCACTCAGCCAAAACCAGCCAAGGGCAAAGTGAAAAGCATCATGTCTGGCCAGCTTTGATTTGCAGCTCCATGACATATATTTGCATCCAGCTGGGCTGACTACAAATCATCTGTGGAGGAGCCAAGAATATGGCTGTACTCATCGGTCTGACCCACACAGAGATTCACTGTGCTCCTTCCTTAGAGTGCACTATTTGCACAAATTCTCATGTTATGCAACTGCTTTAAGGGAATGTATTATATATTGCATATAATACATGTAGTATTATATCTTGGTTATTAATCATGTTTGGATGGATCCTTGGAGCACAGGAAGGAGAATTCTGAGGTACAAAGCTGCTCATTGATTAACATCCTATTACTGAGGCAGTTTTTAAACAGAGCAAAAGATGCCATGGCCAGAAAAATCACTGTGATAATCAAAGTGAACTTGTAACATTACACATAATAACTTGTCCAGCCCTTGCATCAAGGTTAATACAGCATCTTTCTACAGGCTTCATTTATCACCTCAAGTG
Organism: Hypocryptadius cinnamomeus; assembly: GCA_013400635.1. Taxonomy (NCBI): domain Eukaryota; kingdom Metazoa; phylum Chordata; class Aves; order Passeriformes; family Zosteropidae; genus Hypocryptadius; species Hypocryptadius cinnamomeus. The sequence goes on along the minus strand of VYZP01035321.1, from coordinate 36,416 downwards.
ATAACAGAGCAATTCTGACGTGTAGGCTCTTATGACACGGGAAGTCAGACAATGAAACCCCGACCTCTCTGACACATTTGTGGCTCTGAAGGCACACTGCCATTCCCAGCACAACACACAAAGCTCTGTTTGGAGCTGCTGCACTTCAGAAAAGGTGCCTGTGCCTGGTAATGGGTGTGAGCAGTGACTGGGCTGGCAACAGGCTTAAAAACCCTTTCCTTGCAAACACTGCCTGGCCATTCTTCAGTCACCTGAAACACATGAATGGCACTGCACTTCTCACTTGTTTACAATAATAGAGCTGAGGAAACTGTCTCTGCTGCTCCCACTATACACTGTTAACATTTCAGGCCTAATATTTCAAATAAATTAAACTTAACACCGGTAAAATATGTACTTGCACCACAGACTCCTACAGCAGCAAACAAATCTTGACATATATTTGTCTAACAGCCTCTGACTTACTTGATGTGGATGGTCAGACATGCTGATATCCTGCCCTGTAAGCCAACTATATCACCAGTAAAAAGATCTCATTTGAAATTTTTAAACATTAAACAAAAGGCCTTTTTACTTTGTCCCTCTCCTGTAGATGTGATGTTTCAAAAATTCAGTTTCAGACTCAGAAAAACAAAATCACTGTTGAACAGTCATCAGTAACTTTCTAACACTTAGCTCCATATGGTCTGGATGTCAATCAGTCTATGACTGAGTTTTCTAAATGTATAAATCATTATAAAGTCAGCTAATTAAAACATACATTTAAAAACACTCTAAGAGCTCTGTTTATTGCATATATTTCAAGCACTAAATCATACTGTACCTATTCGGATTACATGGGCAACTATGTACAAATCCCTCTTCATGTCCTTGCTGCTGAGATCCTGAAAGATTAGAAACAAGAGAGACATTCCAACATAAGTGCTTGCAACTATAAATGTGGATGAAAACTCTGAAATACACATTACAGAAAATCAGGCCAAGAGTTTTAAAAATGAGCTTCAAGAAAAACAAAACAACAGGAAAAGGAGAACCTACAGAAGAGCAAAAGGAAAGCTGAAGTTAATGAAGAGTAAATGAACTGTTATCGACTCTTGAGAAAAATTTAAAAATAAAGAAATAAATTAAGAAAATACACATAGGACACTTTTCAATAACTCATTACTGCAGCATTTTGCATTCACATGTCAGAAGCCACCTTAACTGCAATTTTCTTGGTATGTTGTACTTTTCACTGATAACTTCATAAACAAACAGCAACTTCTGAGACATTCCTCCTACTTTTTAATTTTTTATTTTTTTTTTAGTTCCAGGAAAGGTCTAAGAAACATTTCTTCCTAAAAACCAGTTTTCCCTATGCCAGTCACCTCACCTCCCAGACAAGACTTTAAACAGATACTGTGTACTTGGAGAATATTCATCCCTGTTTTAGACTGATGCAAAAAGGCTCCTTGTGCTCTACAGCAACAGCTGCTGCCTCTTTTTCTACTGAGTGCTGCCATCTCACTGTCAGGTACTACTTACACAAAAATTAACTGGAACAGTCTCTGATTCAGATAAAATCTTGTGGTTTTCTTTAAAAAGCTCCAGAACTACTTGGCATTATAACCACTGTAAAAGGAAATAATACTATTTTTATATAAAGAGGGGAAGAAATTTAAACTGTGGACAGCTAAGATCTGTCATCCCTAATCTGAACCAATTTAGCATTAAAACCTGCATTTTCCTGAAAGCTAAAACATAAACCTTGAATCACACAGGGAATTTCTTTCTCATGTGATTTGAGAACCCAAACCTCAACCAGGGAGATTATGATGGCAATGCAACTCCAGACTACAGTGCCACACAGCACAACAAAAGCTGGCACAGTGACTCAGAGCTAGGCACAAAGGGAATTCATCCTAAGGAGAAGTTTCAATCCCTTCCCAATTGTGTTACATTGCTAAATTACAGCAGGCAAATAATAAATTCATGGCTGTATCTCCTTGCTCTGTAAAAGCAGCTCTGTATTTCCCACGGCAGCACATGCAGGGAGCTGCAGAGCCACTGTCTGGGATGCTGCTAACCAGTAGATCTGTCTCTCCAGAGACAGAAAATGAAGCTACATAAACCATCCTTAGCATTTCCTCCTCAGGCTCGATCTTGCTGCTACACCAAGAAGGGAACACACTTTCTAGGCTTTCTCCATCACTCAACATACCAGGGTAACATATGGTAGCCTTTATCTTTCATGTCTTGGAGACATGAAGTTCCACACTAAAAGGGATTTGACATAGTTTTAATCTCAGAAATGCCTGACAAGACATTTCAAAAAGCAAAAAAACTTAGAGGTAATACTTAATGCTCTAGAGAGCAATAGATTCCTGAAAATATCTGTGCTTTGACAGGGGGAATTTTATTATACCAGCAGATTACCAGTTCTAATTAACAGCAATTTAAATAACTATTCTTTCAAAGGGCAGCTGTCAAAACATCAGAAAACGGCAGGGCATGAACATATTGATGGGTTCACACTTTAGTTGCTTCTCCAATTTCACAAATAAAGTGTCACAGGCAAAAGACAAAAAATGTGGGCCCAGATGGCCTTGCATTTCAGTTTGTACAGCACAGGCTTTATACAAGGCAAGAAATTCTTATTATGACATGGACCAAACAATCAAAAGCCCCAACCCCTGTGAGGAAGTTTTCAGATGATTCCTCAGCAGAGAATCCATGTACAGCTCCTAGGACCAGGAGAGGATAAATCACATTTACTGGTTATTCTTAGGACTGCATCCAGAGGGTGGATATTTGTGGGTACTTCCCACATCTTTCTGAACTTCCTAAATGATACTGACTGATACACAACATAATTTCATTATAATTCTAACTGAATGGCTTTTTAGAAAATCACCCCTAAATTTTCCCACCTATATTGGGTATGGAAGAGAGTTACTGTACAATAATGGTTAGCTCTTTACTATGCTGGTTTCTAGAAAGGTCTGCCTGGGTGTTAAAAAACCCAAACAGCATCAAAACAACCCCCAAACCACTGGAATCAAGGATACCTGTCTGCCACTAATTAGTTCTTTAATTCAGCTGTCAACCTCACAGGCTACAGAGAATAAGGTATTTAACAAAAATAACAACCTTATACAGTGTAGTTACATTTTAATTCAGACCCAGGAGTGTTTCTAACATGTGCACAGGCTGAGGTTTGCTTGAGTGAGCTTTGATCTCCAGAGCAAGCAGTTCTCACCTTTGCTATGATATGACAGCAGATGTAAAACCCAAGCCTGGGTAATTTCGATATCTTATACAAGGAGACAGCTGAACCCTTAGAAGTAACAGAGATAGCAGGAAAAGACAGGGATCCCTTGAGTTATCTAAGATATGAGCTGCCTGCCTTGGGGAAAGATGAGAGTTTTAGAAAGATACTGTGGTGTAGTGAGGGAGGGCAAGGAAACAAATAAATAGATTTGAAGTCAAGATGAACACAGGCTTGGGAGAAGACCTGAAAATCACAGAACTATCTTATCTTAGAAGCATTTCATAATTAAGAAATTATTATAAGATAGAACCACTGCAGATAAAATGGTTATCCAAAAAAGCAAATATTTATTGCTCCTTTACTACACCCTTTGGAAAGTTCTTTGAACACATTGATGAAAAATACTGTTTTACAAGTATCTTTTGCACAGATAATTTTTCCAATTATAATTCCTGTTACGTAGAGTTATAATTCTTATAATTATAAAAATAGTCATTATAATTCTTGTTGTGTAGAATACACATTCTATAGCAGATGAGTGAGAGTCTAAGGACCTCCACCAGCCAGTGATGGAGTTTAAGCACCCTGGAGAGCTGAGACTGCAGCAGCTTTGGTATTTTTGCACAGTAATAGACAAGGGAGCTCAGGAGGTATCTCTGATCAGGACTGGGGCTGCACTGGCAAATGCCTGCAATCCCAGGGCTGGCTGCTCTTGGACTACACTGGTCCCACTCAGAATATGCAGCAGGTCTCTCCTGGGACTGTGTAATGGCCCTGGCTGTAATTTATCATTATTTTTTAAAGGCTGTAAAGGCTGGTTTGCAGATCACCAGAACATAACTGCTTCACACTGCTCACCACACAGAGAGAAACAGGACCATGACTCCATGTCGTGTGGCATGGGTGAGGGTGGGGAAGTTGGGTGCTGAAAATCTTTTTCAAATTGATGAACCTCAGAGGCCAGAAAATGCCAGAGTTGATACAAAGCCTGTGCTGCTTTTTGGGAATATTCCTTAGGGCAGCTCCTAAAGCTGCACTCCTGCCTTTCACCTGACTCAGACATTAGTGCTGAACCTTAACCCCTGCCCACCTTCTCTCAGCAGGGCCAGACTCTGGGTTTCAGTTGCCACCTCTGGGGTGACAGTGCCACCTTGCTGATGTTTATTCAGGTGGTAGCACCTCACTGATGGTACCAAATCCAGAACTGCTACTGATGTCAGCATCCAGGTCGGTGCTACTTTTGGACTGCAGCTCTCAGAGCCAGATGGAGACAGAACAGAGCATCCTTACACCTGGATCTATTTTGTTCCCTAAGAGGAGGAATTCTGCTGCCTTCTTAAGGGAGAGAAGGGAATGGTGCTGGGGACCATGCCTGGCTCAGTGTCCAGCCCTGCCTGACCTCAGAGTGTCACTGCCAGAACCAAAGCTCTGCCATCTTTCTTCTTCTCTGAAGGTAAAAATATTTCTGCTACAGAGCTTCCAGCATGTGCACTAACTAAAGGTGAGTCACGATGGAAGGTGTTTATCACACTTGAGATCTGAGATTCCTTACAGTTATTCTGTGAGGAGTTGTTAAGTTTCAGTGCCTCTAGATTTTCATATTCTTTCTGAGAAGCAGCAGCAGATAAAATGATGGTCTGACACCTGATTCTGAGGGAATTTTAAACACAACTTAAGACCAGCACAGGAGCTATTTCTGACAAGGGCATGTAGGGACAGGACAAGGGAAAACACTTGTCTGATTTTCATTCAGAAAAAAAGTGCCTTGTTTTATGTTCAGGCCATCACAGCCTTTTCCTATGCTCTGTTATCAAAGAGCACAGCACATCCACTGAAAATATTCAAAATTTCACACTATTTGCAGGAACAAATGCAAGTACTTCAGAATATTCACTTAGCCATAAAAACAATTTAGAAGTACATTCACTTTCTATGTTAACATTCAGTCAAAACCATAACAAAACATAGAAATTATTTCTCTTCTACTGATTATATTGGAGAGGAAGAACTGGGTTTCCTTCCCCTCAGGAAACCTCCAACCCCACTCCTGTGAGGGGAGAAGAAAGGGAACAGACACGTACTGTGAAAAGTGCACACATTCGATCGATCTTCTCCGGATTCCTGGGGCCTCCGTTCTTGTTTAACCTCACCATGAACCTCTCACTGAAAAACAAACAATGGTAAAAAAACAATCAGCTTTTCCTGTACATACTTCAACAGAAAAACACAGGTAGAGTTGGGTTTTATTAAAAAAAGATGCAGTGGTTTTTATAATTCCAAAGTCTATAAAACAGCATTCACTGGTCTATGCAAAATTACATGGAATAGCACAGATTTCTAATAGTAAGTAGTCTGCATGTGAAAACATTGTGTTGATGCATATTCATGATGCAATAACATTAAAATAATGTGAACATAAGAAGCACAGAACCTGTACACATTACAACTCCTCCAGGCAAAGGCTAAGGCAAATTTGCTGAGAGGTACACTGCTTTTGGTAAATCTGAGTTCATTAAAATCCACTCAAAACTAGAAGTTACAAGAATACCAATTAAGCAATCTCCTTCAACATAGAGCATTTATAGAAGCAAGACACTAATTCAAACACATTAAGATTCAATTGATATAACTCTTAGCAATCAAATTAAGCAGCCCTTTGATGAATAAAACCAGCACGTTTAGCCAGACTGCAAAATGAACAATACTCACAAGGCATGGTAAGACATGGACATTCATATTGCTTCTTAAGACAGAGCATTTATGTGTAAAAGTAAGTTTGATGAGCAATTTTTTCCCTAGTGTGCAACAGCCCCCTAAGTATTGACCACAGTTTTCTTCCTAGATTTTCACAAAAACAAAGAGAGAGCACATCATTAAATCTTCCAGTAATCACAGATCCTTTCAATCCTATCCAGTACAACTCCATCAACCTTCAACTGCATCAACTCCAGCAACCTTCATTTGATACATCTGCCAGCACATTATCCACCCTTGGCCTGATGAAAATGAAAGCACAGTGTTCACACTACCTCCTTTGGCAGCTTGCTCCAAGGGCCACTCATCCCTGCTGTTAAAGCACATGGACCATGGGAAATGCTGGATTTCAGTGCACAGCCACTGCTTTTTGTCACCCTTCTGCATTAAAGAGCCCTTTAGAGAAACTAATTTCTTGCAGGGCAGGGATAGCAGTGATATCCCCACACACAAATAAGCAATTTAACACTGTTAAAAAATCCAAGAAAAAGTGCTGGAATAATTTTGTAGAACACACCTGCAGTGAAATTTTTCAAAAGCATTTCAGGAACAGCTCTAAAGCTGTACGATTGTAACAGTCTGGTACTGAGACCAGCTGCACCACAAATACACATCTGGGGGTTCCACACAGGTGAAGCCAAGCTCCTGCTCAGCCTGTGATTTATCAGACATCACCTCTTGGCCCTTCCACGCAGCTTTATGTTCATACACGTTTATAATGGACATGTGACCTGCCCATTATAAACACTGATATATTTTCAGAATTATTACTTTTGTTGAAATGGTCCTTAATTCTCCAGCATGACCCACACATCTCATTATACACCTTTGCATGATAATTTATGTAAGTAAATGTTGCTCAGCAATCCAGATCATCCCTCTCTGGCTGTTTCATTCTCCCTGTCACTCACTATTACTCCAATCTCCATGTATCCCACAACCCCATTCAGCTACAATTTTAATTAATTTGCTACCAATGCTTATAACCTCAGAGACTGCTGAAATGCCACAGAGAAATCCATAAGAAACAGATATTTGATGATTCTTTTGAGATGTCAGTCAGTTAAGAACATTTTACCAAATGCTTTAATGACATGGTAAAATCCATTCTTCCAGTACTTTTGTGATGTGTTAAGTGGAGAGCAGGACAATATTATACCTTCACAATGTTACACTGACAGTCACATTACAACAACATTACATCTTCACAGCTACCTCTATCTACCTAACACATAAATCAGTGTTACATATCGTATTTTAAATTTCCAGTAAGATGTAGTCTTGAATTTTCAAAACAGGCTTTTTATTGGTTTTTTATTATTATTTTAGCTCTAATGAGCATTCCATTTTCATACAGGAGCTGAATGCAATACTGCGTGCCACAAAATCCTGTGCAGACTGTCCCTTGGACAATGGCAGGGAAGGGGCTGCCAAGTCTTTGAGCTGAGCTGCCTGTATGGATTTCATTCATTAACAAAAGATTGCTCAGCGTGCTTTTAAAGCACCCAAAGAGGGATATTCTGGAGATTCACTTAATGGTCTCTTGCAAGGTTTTCCTCCATTAATAAGTGGCAATCTTTTACAATCTGAAATTAATCTTTTCCTTGTTAAAGCCATGGAGAAAATCTGGTTCCTGTCCCCCTATTCCAGCGCTTTTCAAGAAATGAAGCAGCCACCACCCCTCTGAACTGCCTATTGATCACCTGTTCCCTTATTCCAGCACCACTGCAGTAACAACCTTTACACTCCTTCCCTTAATTTAGAGTCCTCTCAAGTTTGTGTGAATAAATAATTAAAGGGACTTTGAGTCAACTGCAGCATTTGAGAACTGTGGAACAGGAAGAGGCATTTGGCCAAAGGAGATCCAAGGACAGGAGGCAGAGAGTGACAAGGCAGCAGTGCCAAGAGGCCACCCCAAAGGACCAAGCCAGCTCCAGTTCTCCTCCTTTTCCTTGCACATCGCTTCCCCTAAACTTGTGGGTTTGTTTCTCATCTCCAGCATTCCTCTAATCTTTGATATTACTACTGATCAAGAACAGTTTACTATTCTGCTATTCTGGATAACAGGATACTATTCTGCTGTTCTGTTATTATTCTAATAAGGTCTCAGTGGTGCTGAAACTGTCAGGGTCGCTGGAATAGGACTGGAACCTGTTTTACACTGGTGACCCACATTATGAACTAGTTAGTCAGCTGCTTCCCATTTTACAACTGCAAATTTATTTCTATGTCAAAGCAAATCTGGAAGAATAACCCTGTTTCCAATGACCTGAAAATCCACTGCCTTCATCTATCATTGCAGGTCTGTTTTTAGACAAAAATACACACATTTAGGGTCAAGAAACTTAATGGGAATTCAGTATCTTAATTTCTT
>VYZP01035321.1:7546-24567 GCA_013400635.1 Hypocryptadius cinnamomeus | reverse complement strand
CCGAGCCGCGGCGACAGCAGCGTCACCTCTGCTGAACTCTCAGTTTGCTCATTGTCTCAACAGTGACTCATGGACTGTTTAACAATCTTCCTTTCCAGGCACGTGCTCACAGAGTGTGTTTGGTTTTTCCCTTTTCTTTTGTTGGGGGAGGCAGGAGAGTTCTTTCCCGAGCTGTCTTATGCAGCAGCTCTGCAATAACCCTGCCTTCACAAACAACTGAGGCACAGTACACTGCCTTGGTTTATGGAGTGTATTTTATAAAGACATCTTAGAGAAAAGAACACCGAATCTGTGAGGGAAATCAATCTGGCCCTGAGAAAACGGCTCCAAGCAACACAGTTTGCTTCCTAGCAAATTCAGGCTTAATGCTCATGAATTATTAAATTACCACATTGGTGAGAAGCCCCAGGGGAGGATTACAGAGCTTACAGTAAGACTGTTACTGCAAACACTGCGTTTCCATGGAAACAGAAAATAGTGAAAATAACTACCTGTCATTTCTCTTGCCACATTCAAGGGAAAACCACCACAATGTTAAAGTGTTATTGAGGCTTGCAGGGGAAAGGGAGCTAAGCACCAATTACATTCTTCTTGGCTTCTCATGACTCTGCCACACTTGAACATTTGACACCATCATGAGGATTTTTCTGTTATTCCCATCATGAAAGGTGCATATTTTTGTTCCTGAAAGGAATTCCATCAACTACAAAAGGCCTCTATTAAATAAAAAAGAAAAGAGAGAGACTTCAGTCATCTAGTGCAATTCCCCAGTGACAGTGATTTTAACTAATGGAAGGCAAGGCAGACTGACCCTGCCAGGTGGCAGGTGAGGGAAGCTTTGCAGGGAAGACTTCTAATTTTGGATTACAGGTATTTTATAGAATAAGGATTTTATCACCATCTCTACCCTGGGAGAAGCTAATGGTTCTGAGGTCTGATACAGCAGCTGTCACATTTAATTCCAGCTCTACAAGAGCTTTGTACATTACGATTTCTGTCAGGAACACAGATCTGGCTTTTGAAGGGGAATTTCCCCACAGAAAGAGCTGAAGAACAACAAGAGGATTCCATCCACTTAGCCTTCCTACAGACAGAAAATTACTTGGAAGTGCTTTCTCTGAGCTCACTTACACATTTAAACAACACAGATTTCCCCACTGCCCCTCACATGAGCACAATTTCTTCCTGTGTGTGTTCACCACACATTGTCAATTCCTCCTGAGCAGGAAAAGGGAAGAAGTTCCAATGCTTGCAACCCATTGATTTCTTCCTGTTAACAGCTAAAAAATCAAAATAGCCCTGTAGAAAACTCTATATCTGTGCCTATTTGTATGTCATACTTGATCCCCAACCAAAAAAAAAGCCCCCAGTTGTGGGGGAAGGAGGATGCTGGTGGTGAGAGATACAAAATAAGATGGATATTTTTAAAAGCCCCTGCTTTGGAACAGCTACATATTAATAATTCCATAGGAAGCTGGGAAAAGAGTAACTTTATAGAAAAGAATGAACATATTCAATAACACCATTTACACCTCTTACAGCAACTTTCATATACAAATCCAGACAGTAGCAGTTTCTTTTGCATACAATATTAGGAACACAGACAATAAATAGGAAAACCAAGCAAATGCAGATTCCAGAGAGAGAACCAGGAAATGAAAGTCAGCTGAAGCAAGCAATAAAGAAAATGAAAATGCATCACTCCTCCTGTGTCCTTTTCTAAAAATCTACCCACCAAAAATCCTTATGAAATACTTTACAGATTTTGTCTTCAGTGATGACAAAACTTGTATTTTTCAGATGTTCTACATTCTACCAGAAAGGCTCTTTGTCCCAGCTGTCTGTGTACAGCAGACTTCAGTGACACACAGATTTTCCATGGTCACTGCAGTGACCAGAACGAGGCCATTGCTGTGGTTAGCAATGTTTCTTAAAGCTTGCTTAGCTTTTGAGGAAGCTCACCTTGAGCAGGATGAAAAACTCATGCTGCTCCCATTACTATTGCTATGAATTAGCTACTGCACAAAACTCAGAAAAATACTTCCCTTGTAATACTGAAGCCACAACAAACTGAAGTACAGGAGGAGCTGATGGAGGATTAGCTATCCCAATTGATCAGATTGCTAAAAGACAGGTAAAAATATAAAGATGGGTTTTTTCATGACTAAGCAGAAGAAAAAACTCATTAGTTGGTAAGGTTAATCCCTAAGAAAATTTTCTGAATATTAAAGAAATAATTCTGAGTGATACAAAGTTATTTTTTCTCAGCAGCCAAATCATTATACTGACAGTGAATGAGATAACTTTTCTATTTTAAAATAGCTATGCTATTAAAAACATAACAAAAGGAAAATTTAGCGCATATTGCACAATAAAAGTAAAATATAATTTTCTACTTCCTTACATAGCAACTGGCAATAAAGGAACATGATAATATTTTAAAGCAATTAACTGGGCATAAATGCCCACACATTGTCCCAGCACTCCCCGAGCCATTACTTGAGAGAGAAACAATAGAGAAAAAGGATCTTCAGGTCAGTCCCACGTCCTGGGAGAAAATGCAGTCAGGCTGGTTCGACACAGTTTGTACTGCAGATCCTTCCATGTTAATTAACAGCTTCTCTTTCAGCTATTCAACTTTAACCATATTTATCTACCCAGTGACCCTTCTTTCCTTTTTCTGACCTTATATAATGCCAGTCTTACTAATTTTTATTTCACCTGCCCCCCTCTCCACTCCCAGCTGCCAAACCTCCCTCTGCCCAAGCAGACTCTGGTGTCCAGAACACGCACAAGTTCTACAGCCCTGGCTTGGGCAGGTAGGACTGCTCTGTACAGGTGTTCCTGCATTAAGGATGCTGATCCTGCACATCAGAGCTTTGAGAGGACTCAAACCCCTTCTAGGACAGGACTTGAGGGGAATTTGCCACTGCATTTCACATGTTGGCTCAGTGTTTGAAATGAAAGCTCCTGAGAGTGGTAATTGTCTGCAATTAGCAAGTGCTACAAGAAAATTATTCAAGATGGCATGTGTAAGCACAATGCAATTTTAGCTACACTGTTCCTGCTAACATTTTTTAGCAGCTGATATACATTCCTATTGACAGTTAAAAAGGAGAAAAAAACCCCAACAAACCACTAAATGATGAGAACCATGGAGCTAAGGCCAGCAACAAATACAAACAGAGATGAGGGATTCCTGTCAAATTTGTCAAGGTAACCTTCAGCAGCCTGGTACAGATTTGTATTCTGACGTCTGAACCGGGAATACTGTGTCTCAGAAACTCCTACTACAGAAAGAGTGAAAATCAAATTCCCTACAGATTCATCATTTCTAAATCCAGCATTTCCAAGTGGTGCATTTCATTCTACTCTATCTAAACTGGCACAAACATTTTCTTTTTACAGCCTTCCCTGGCCACTCAAGTGCAGTCTTGGGACTTGTACAGGACCAGGTTTATACAAATGAGTAGCAACTTGAGAAAACTTCTAACCCTCACACACTGGTTAAACCAAGCCCAGTTTGGTCATGCCCCAGAAGTTTACTTGTTTACAGGGACACATTTAAATTGGTAACGATGTTCTCTAATATTTTTATTATCCCTTTAGTATCTTGAACTATTTACATATTTGTCTGCTGATTTTTTTCCCAGAAAATAATTTGGTTGGAAAATGATCCAAGATCCAGAGACAAGTTACAAACAGGAAATCATTATCTCCATTACCTCTGCAGTTACCACCAAACCCCACTGCAGAGCAGTACTAATGACAAACATTGCCACTGAACATTTGACTCAGCCTTGAAAAATAGGGGCAGATGATTTTATGTCAGATGACTTTTGAGCAGCTGAATCCAACTGTCCTGCTGTAGACCCAGGGTGTTTTTTCAGTCCATAATTATGTTTCCAAACCATGTTTCTCTCCTGAGAACTGCTTTGTCAATGGTGCTAAATCCTTAAAACAAGACTTGGGACAGACTGTACTGCTCACATTCTCCCCATCATCCACCCACAAACTGAGAACATTTCCACAAAAAAAAATCTTTCTGTATCACCTATTAACAAGAGCTTTAAAGAGCAAGCTTATTTTTTCTCATTTTGGCTACTGCTTTTAAATTTTAACACTGAAATAGATGTTTCACAACCAAACTCCTAGCCTGTGTTGCAGTGTTTACAATCATGTCTCACCCCAAAGACATGGCAGATATTTAAAACAGACACTGCAGAGAACACCTGGTCTCTGAACAAAGGGTTTGAACATTTTTCTGTATGAGAGATGCCCACATGGACTTCCTCAGTCACTCCCATCAGCACCAGCCCAGGCACTCAGCACATCTCCCAAACCCCCAGTCACGACGAGGTCGTTGCTATAACGGGAATGGCAAAGGCTCAGTAAGTAGGAGGAGGCAGGTGGAGGAGTTACCAGCAGAAATATGCACAACACCATCTCCCATGCATAATTACTGCTTAGGCCCCCAGATCTTCAAATTCAATCACATCAGAGTTTCTCTTTTGTTCTATTCACTCTCCATAATTAAGGATATTTCTAGATTACAAGAAAATTTTAAATCCCAGTGGTGTGTAAAATAGGGTAACTGGTTGAAGATGCAGGCAGAATGAAAAACATTCACATGTTTAAACATAAACTTTATAAAGAAAAAATAAGACAAATTTATTTATCCTTTTCCATACTCAAAAGGCTGAGAGAACTGGGATTGGTCTGCCTAGAAAAGAGAAGGCTTCAGGGTAACCTAATTCCCCCTTCCAGAACTTGAAAGGAGCCTACAGGAAAGATGGAGAGAGACTCTGTACAAGGGCTGGAGTGAGAGGACAAGAGGGAATGGCTTTACACTGAGAGTGGGTTTGTTGAAATATCAGAAATAAATTCTCCCCTGTGGGGGTGGGGAGGCCCTGGCACAGGCTGCCCAGAGAAACCCTGGATCCCTGGGAGTGTTCAAGGCTGGGTGGGATGGGGCTGGAGCAGCCTGGGAGAGTGAAAGGTGTCCCTGCCCATGGCAGGGGGTGGAATGACATAGACTTTTAGGTCCCTTCCAACCCAAAAAAATTCTGGGATTCTATGACAGTTAGAATGGACTTAACACACTTATTTTCAGAAAAAATCCCACTATCATACTTCTGAATGTGTCATTTTTCTAAGTTATGCATAATTCCATGCATTTTCTAGAAAAATAGTTATTATATAGGTATCTAAACCGTACTCTTTTACTGAATTTAATTTATTTTCACTCATCAAAATCATGCTAAAAATGTCAAGTAGTGTAAATATATCTCTTGTTTGTTGCATCTTTCTAGCACAAATAACACTCTGCATCCCTTTGTCTACCAGTTTCCAGCTCTTTTAGAGCAGTTTCATCCAGCCTGTATCTCTTTATTCTATCAAGTTTAATACTCCTCTTCTGTTGAGGCAGGAGGTACATTCCCATATAACAGAACAAAATTAGTTGGCTCTGATGTGATTTGTGCTTGACAAATCTATGTTGACTTTTACTTACCATCTTGTTAGCTTCTTAGTGCTAACAAGTAGTTTATTTGTTCCACAACTTTTCACATTTGTCATCGGATTGCAGCTGACCTTCTTAGGGAGATTGAGGCAAAACAGCCATTAAATACTCCAGCTATCTTGGAAACATCTGCTCATGGCTTTAATGTCCCCTTTAATCTGTTCAGTTATTTCTTGATTTTGTAAAAAAAAGGTTTTTTGCTGGTAAAGCATTATAGAATTATTCTTTTGGTTTTTTGTCCTTGATGCCCTTTGGTAGTTGTATTTTTCTATAAGTTTCTGTCTTTTCCCATTCCTGTCTGTGCAATTTCATTTGTCCTTTTTTATACTGCCTTTCTAACTCCATTTCACCACAGATCATGGTACAGACTTTCTGTTGTCCCCATATATTTAACCTTTCCTTCATACTGAAACAATTTGCTTCTGTGCTCTTCAACAGTATCATTCAGAAACAGACAACTCTCAAATGTCTCTTCTCCATATCAGTTTACCTATCTCTATTTGATCTTAACTGGCACCTTCCTTACTGAGTTCACCATCTCTACAGTAACATTTTCTTTGCTGCTACTCTCAACTCGATCACTCCGTGATCATTCATCCCAAGGTATGTCTCACAATGGGGTATAATCATTGGCTATAATCCAAACTGGATCAATTATCACATCATTTTCCAGTAACTTTCACTCAGCGAACAAACGGAGGTATTAAAGATGAGTCACAAAGTTGCTAGACTAGTGTCTTTTCTATGCAAGAAAAAAAGAAATCCCAAATAACTTTAAAACAGACAAATAAACTTTAATCCCTTTTTTAATTTGAGCCTTCAAGTTCTATTTACTTGGAAGTATTACTTTTTATATTTCTGCCAGAGTAAAAGTGAAGTAACTTTTTCCTTGTGTTTACCTCTAGGTGTGACTCCTCTGCTGGCAATGTTGTTATTCCTGCTGTCCATAGCTCCCTACTGTCATCCTTTGTCTGCTCTTCCTTTGCTGACAACCATTAAACACAGGAACATTTTTGTATTCAGAACCTGGGAACCATCTCAAATGTTATTTCAGCTGCTGCTCCAACCTTCTGATTGCTAATCCATACCTGGTGCATGCTGTTGCTTCAGCCCTTGAAAAACACTGGAACTTTCAGCAATTCTTCACTTAACCTCCCTGGGAAATAACTCTTGGCACCAGCAGGTTCAGGGAGCTTTGTAATCCAGCACATGTCCAAGGCAGTAATGCTGAAAGCCACTCAGCCTCCAGCATGAGCTGCTTGGGTAAGAAATTTATCAACCTCCAAACCATTTCAGAAGTCAATTTGTCCCTTTCATTTAGAGTGCAGTATGCAGAAGCCTTGCTTGGGTTTTTTACCTTAATGTACTATTTCCCAAGAGGAGAGAAAATGTTTTAAAGCAGATATAAAAACATCATTCTAAATTTGTAGCAATGTGTTTGTCTGTTTTCTGGTTTCTCCTCCAAAACAGAGCTCAGCCTCATTACACATTTCTTCCCCAGCACTCTTTGGGATGTAAGAAAACGTAAAAATTATGCTGTTTTCACTACAGCAGACCACTGATGCTTAATACAAAGAACTAAGTAATAACTGTTTGCACAAAAAAGCATTACTATATATATTTAAATTTGCCTGGACCACTCTTTGTGCTTTTTCTCATTGTAACTATTATTTCGTTTTTTGTTTTTAATCACTGGCAAAACCCTTTCCTTAAGGCTCTCCACTCAGTGTTTACATACAAACTGCAGCCCAAGACAATTCATCTCCTTTCAAAGCAATTTCTGCTGGCAGCAGCTTGTCTGCCTGTCCCTTCCTCCTCCTGGCAGCTTTTCTCATCTACATTATTTAATATTTTACTGCTTTGCAGTAGGAACTACTTGGGTGCATTTTTTTTTGTTTGGTTTTCTATTTTCACTTTTTCCTCTTAACAGCTATTTTCTGGTAATTGTCTCAAGAGAGGAATCATAGGCACATCCTAAACTACATCCACTGGAGTGCCCAAAGAGCTGCAGAGATGGGAAGGGTCTGGAGGAGAAGCTTATGAGGAGCAGCTGAGGGCCCCTGGCTTGTTCAGCCTGGAGGAGACTGAGGGGAGACCTCACTGGAGCCTCCAGCATCCTCCTGAGGGGTAGGGGAGGGTACCCATCTCTGCTCTCTGTGCCCAGGGACAGCAGGGAGGGGCTGGAGCTGTGTCAGGGGAGGTTTGAGCTGGATATCAGGAATACCATCAAGTCACCAGAGCTTTCTAATATAAACCAATTTTCAGTGGGATTAATTTTCTGAAGAGGTACAAAACTGTTCTCACTTACTCTGAGCTTTCTTCCTAAGAGAGAAAGGAACATTCTGTGGCTCTCCCCTCACTTTGAAACAAATCTAAATCTAATTGCTGAAAACTAGGAGAGTTTTGACCTTGGCAGCAAGTGACTGTCAGGAAATGCTTTTACCAAAACTCAGAACACTACACAAATATGGTGTTCTTCAGATCAGACCAAGCTGCATTTGCTAAACTTCCAAGACACAAAATAAATGCTGCAATGCTCTTCTACATACCCTGATGTTTTCAAAACACATGCTTGTAAGAGAAAAAGCCAGCCCATCTCATGTTTGCTAACACTGGTACCAATTAGTTCAATAAACTGAGAGCACAGACATAGGGATGAATGTGAAGGGTTTATGTTGAGAGCAATACAGTGAGGAGAAAAAGCTATTTTGTGACAGGCCTGGAAGGCAAGGAGTGGAGGAGAGTTACAGAGGCACACAGCAGTCCCTTCTCAAACCAGCCCCACAGCCTGGCCCTGTCATTATTTGTGCACCTTAACCAACAGGAGGAGGTTCCTAAGGACGAAGCTATGAGACACCAAGACTTTCTTGGAGGCAAAGTCAGAAAACTAAAAAATTCAACCATTCTGTGCCTTTAATTCTTCACTAAATTTCCTATGCAAAGACCAGTACCTCTGATATTCCCAGGAAGGACTGCAGGGCCAGCAACTCATGATCTACCAGCTCTGTCCTTCCAGCTGGGCAGAACACACCTCGTGTTTATCTCCAGTGCATCTGCTCTGCTCACAACTCTTTTCCTAGGAAGCTTTTTAGCTCTTTGACAAATTCCTACCTGATCTGTTTGCCTTCCCGGACATCATACAAAGAAAAGAAGACATCTGTGTCCTCTCCAATGGTGTTGTAGGTGAAGCTCTTCAGGCTGAGGAAGAAGTGATGAGGCACTGGCATCCGACAGGCTTCCCCGTGCCGCTGACGGATCGTGTCCACCTGAGCCAAAGCAGGGACAACCATTGGCACTTCCTCACAAAGAAAGGACACTGAACAGACCAGCTTGAACAGAGATCCTGCTCTCCTCTCGCCCTCAAGTAAAAGTTTAATCTCAAATATATTCTGCCTCAGAGACAGGGGCTAGATTAAGTTTTCTGCCTCTATTTTTAACGCTTCTAATTTGAATAGATTGATGAAACTGTGATAACCAAGTAGATACAAAACAAATGGTTTATGCATTGGAAATCTGATTTTATCAAGTAAACCAAGTCAACCCAATTTCTCAAATTTTGCTTTGATTCTGGTACTGAAAATGAATTATAAGATGGTACTGGAGTGGGTCCTGATGATTTCCATTTAAAGTAGATGGACTTAAAGCATTGTTAGTAACATTTGTTACATTATTTCTTTTGAGCAGCTGCACTTCACTTCTAGAGGTCATTTCTGCAGCCAGTAGGATGAGGGCAGTGACTGTCCCCCTGTACTGGGCACTGCTGAGGCCACACTTCAAATCCTGGGGTTTGGGCCCCTCACTCCAAGGAAAAACTGAGGTGATGGAGCCTCTCCAGGGAAGGGAAGGGAGCTGGGGAAGGGTCTGGAGCACAAGCCAGATGAGGAGCAGCTGAGGGAGCAGAGGGGGCTCAGCCTGGAGAAAAGCAGGCTCAGGAGTGACCTTAATGTCCTGTGCAGCAACCTGAGAGGAGGTGGGGGTTGGTCTCTTCTCTCAAGGAACAAGTTGTGTCAGGGAGGTTTAGATTGGATATTAGGGAAAACTTCTACACTGAAAGGGCTGTCAAGCACTGGAACAGGCTGCCCAGGGAAGCAGTGGAGTCACCATCCCTGAAGGGATTTAAAAGATGTGTAGATGTGGTGCTTAGGGACAGAGTTTAGTGGTGGCCTTGGCAGTGCTGGAGGAACATTTGGACTTAATCCTAAGGGCATTTTCCTCTCAAAAACAATCCCTGACTCAGAACCAGGCTTAACAGGCCAGCTTTTCCTGCAAGCACAAAAAAAACAAGGGTTGATAACACGAGCAACTAATCAAGCCAAATAGTAGAAAGGTTTACATTTTGGCTCAACACATCAAGACCTATTTACAACAGTGAATGCTGGGGTGGCCAAAGAAAGAAACAGTATAAGCAAATGTAGGCTTTCAGTTTTTACAACCCTTTACATCCATTCATGCTGATATTAACAAACAGGTTGCATGAATATCCTAAGTTCCCTATGCTCACCTCCTCTGAATGCATAGACAGGTACAGTCTAACAAAAAAAAAAATCTTAAATTTCCAGACTTACAATTCAGATTTGTACTGGTTTAAAAGGAATTTTGTTCTGGATTTTAAATTAAACCCAAGGAAATCCTCATTCTTTAAAGACAGGTACCTGTGGAAGCACAGATCTCTGTAAAGATCAAAGCCAGATTCCACGACCAGGACTGGATTATACCAGTACAGAAAGGATGTGTGAAACAGGAGCCACTAAGCCACGTGCTAGCAGGTAGACAGAAGAGTCACAGGGGCAGAGTGAGGCTTTTGATCTCACTATACAATTGTATCTTTTAAGAACAACAGTTACAAGCTCAGGAAAAGAGACCTAAATGGAATTTGAAGAAGGACCTTAGTGACTTAAATACTTGGGAATCTTCTGAGGAAGTGTTCTGTGGGCAAGGACTTACCCAGTAATCTCCATCATACCTTTAGCTACATTACCAAGAACTTAAAGACAATAAAAAATTCAAATGTGGATGGTATTTACCTGTGATGTGCTCTGCTGGACACTGTGTCTACTTGACAAATGCTGTGGAGATACAAAATAGTAAAATTTAAACCTTTTTGAAAGTAAGAAATATTTACATTATATTTATGTAGCATTAGTATAGTAATTCTAGAATATCACTTTCACAATTATTAACAACTTTTCATGCATTTTTTCACAGTGTATCATCACTCACAAGACCACTTGCTTTCCTAGAGGCTTTTCTCAGTTAATCTGTTTCTTTACTTATCTATTTGAATTTACAGGGAGTATTTACCTTAGCTTTTAAAGTAAATGACTGTCACAAGCTAGACAGAATTTCAAAAAGAAATGTTATTAGTGTTGGAATATTTCATTATTCTGTATAATCTCTGTCTTCTGCTAAATGGGAAGATACCTCACCACTAATCCTCATCTCCTGGTATGTTGTCTGTGGAAAGGTGCATTTGTTAAAACACACAGGCATCTAGAAAGAAAGATGGATTTTAGACATCGTTAAAACTTTTTGCTCTAATAAAAAAATGAAATCCTGAAAATTGGTTAAAGACTCTTCTACAGTTTCAGCTGCCCAATACCTGTAAAGAAGAATCACTATAAAGAGCTACATGTCTAAAAACTCAGAGGATGATGCTGTATTTAAAGCCTTTTATGCTAGAAGATGATGTTATAATCAGAAAATGGACTGCAAGACTCACTGAAGTCATTTAATCTCCAAAGGGAGATTTAAATACTAATCTAAATTGAAAAGGTTTCAGAAAGCTTTAAAAAAACCCCCATCATTAATGATTCTGCCATGCCTTTCCCTGCACATCATCTTAATATTAGCATTTTAAAGCAAAATATTAACATTGACACTGCCACACATTATTAAATACTCCCTTCATTCTCCCCACCTCCCTCCTTCCATTACAAATCCAGCACTCTGACCAAACATTTACACTCTATATCAGAATTAGCAGATCTGTTGACAAACATGAAGCTTCAAAGGAGGTGAAAGCAAAAGATTGTCCACAAAATGTATTTGGCAATACTCTTAAACTACAATGCTGTCCTTCACACAAACACAAAAATGACTTTTTACCACAAAAGCAGAGATACTCTTCATAATGAGAACAAACCAAGGAGGTGCTGGGGTACTGAGGGAGCTGGCAGAAGTGCTCACTGGGCCCCTTTCAATGCCTCACCAGCAGTGGGCCCAGCTGGCCAAGGATGCCCCTGTATTTGACACTGCTGATGCCACATCTCAAATCCTGTGTTCAGTATTGGGCCCCTCACTACTGGATCAGCTATTAAGGAAAATTTTGTCACCCAAAGCATTGTCAAGCATTAGAACAGGCTGCCCAGGGCAGTGGTGGAATCTCCATCCCTGAAGGGATTTTAAAGATCTGCAGCTGTGCCACTTGGGGACAAGGGTTGGTGGGGCTGTGGCAGTGCTGGGGGAATGGTTGAACTCAATGATTTTAAAGGTCTCCTCCAACCTAAACAATTCTGTGATTTTAAATGGCATATTTTGACATCTGTTTACATTCACAGTTATAAAAATGTCCTCTTTCACACTCTCAGTAGAAAAATAATGATCTTCAGCTCCATTGTTTGTGTAACTATTGCATCATCTTCTGAATGCTAAAAACCTTCAAGTTGGCTGAGTTGTCTATTCATCTTTTTGTCACCTGCAACCACTCAGAATCAGCTGGCATAGAAAAGACCAGTTATTTAAGCTATTCAAGGTGTCCTGACTTCTTTTGATTAAATTAATCTCTAAATGCAAGTAAGAAAGTGAGACACTCAGGCAACACAAATATGAGAGGTGGTCTGAAGAGATTCATCAGCAAACACAGCTGCTCACAGAGTGTACACTGAGGTAAATCTATGACAATAAGTAGTAAAAACCTCAGGTTTTAAATTTTTCCACAACCAAAAGATTAGATTTGACTAACTCTCTGCTTTCATGCTTCAGGACCACATTATAACAATACAATCACTGACTGAGTTAATTTATGTGCCCTTGCCTCTGGCCAGGCAAAGTGCCCGGAGGGTACATGCCATTTTTGGGTACTTGGATGGGAGGGTGACTGAAAATAACCAACATGGATTTATCAGGGGTACATTATGCTGGATCAAGTGATTCCCCTGAGGTAAAATAACCAAATCAGTAGATGAGGGAAGATTAGTGGCTGCTATGTCTCCCCAGCTCAGCGAGGCCCTCAGCACGCAGGGTCTCTCACAGCATTCCTGTACCCAAGCTATAAACTTACACCTTCATGGACAGACCCATTATTTGATTTAAAAAAATCCAACAAACAGTAGGATTTTCAGGCTTCAAAGGTAGTGGCTGATGGTGTGTATTTTTCAGGTATTTGTCCTGAGACCTATGTGGTCTCAAATTCCCAGATGATCCTAAACTGGGGGCAGCAGACTGGCAGGGTCCCACTAAAGCAAGTCAAACAAAAGTCAGGGCAGCACTCAGGCAGCAGGGACTTTAACAATTTACTGTTTCTGTTACCAGGAATGGAGCCAGTAGACTGAGAATAACATTAACTCATTTTTCCTCAGCATTGAGTAAACTACAGCTGAAATACTGCATTCAGCAAAGGCCAGCAAAGCAGCACAGGTGTTTGAGGAGGATGCAGGGAATGCAGCATTTTGAGTCTGAAGAGAAGGTTTGTAGGTGACCTGTGGCAGCCCTCCTGTAACCATGAAGTTCCCAGCATGAAGAGGCAGCCAGGCTCTCCACAGAGCTGCACAGCACATTGACCAAAATACTGTGGTCATCAACTACAACATGGGATATCCCAACGTTCCAACAAGGCAAAATGTAACTCCAGGGCAGCCATTACAATATTAGAACATTCAATCCTTTCCTTTGAAGAATTCCAACATCCAACTGGACAAAGCACTGAGCAGCCTGGTCTGAATACAATATTGACCTTGCATTGAGAGCAGAAAGTTTGCCTAGACCTCCCTGAGGCCCCTTCCAACCTGAAAAGCCTTCCAAAGTGATATAAAAACAGGACTGTTAAAAAATTATCCATCTTCATTCTAACAAAAAACCAAAACGAAACAACAACAAAACAAACAAACAAACCCCCCCCAACACAAAAAACCCCAAAAAAACCCAAAACCCACAAAACAAAAAAATCAGTTTTATCTTTATTTTTTCCCAAAAGATAGTTGTCTGCAAAGGTTGGGCAAACTTTAACAGATACAATGTTCAGTATATCTTTCCTCATCAAAGTGTTTTCTGATGCTTAAATTGATTCCTTGCTATTGTAACCTAGGGCTATTGATTCTTTTCTTATCCATCATTAGGATGAAAAGATTAATTAATTCAGCTTGTGATTCCATTATAACCTTAAATCTCCTCTACAAACCCACCTAAGCTTGTATTATCCCAATCTGTAATTCAGAACCAACAATTGACTGCAGGAGTTAAAACCTTACATTCATGATTCTCCCTGGTATACTTAATTTTTCACATAATTTCTTAAATTCCTCTCTATTATTAGGAATTCTGATCCTTCCCTCCACTGAAAGAATCAAAAATATCATTTCCAACTTCGTGGATTTTGTATATTTAGTATGCAGGCTCCTTATTTCAGCATCTAGTCCTTAATTAAATTTGAAGTACTACAAAATGGAGGATGATCCCAAGAAATTCAGCTAATTCATCCTTCCTCCTATTTAATCAAATGATTGACAATCATTCTTTTTTTTTTTGTATGTGTTTTCTAATTAGCTCTGTGTTTACATTACAGTAATTTCATCTAGAGCGAATGACCTTTGGAGAATTTAAGTTAAAACAAACATTTAAAACCTTTACCACAATCTAAATATGGCATCAACTGCTTCTCCTCTATCCACTAGACTTATCTATGTTCTGGAACTTCTAAAAATTGCTTATTCTGGACAAGTTCACACTCACTATTACTCAGGTCCTTGCTGCAAGTAATTATTATTATTTTCCAGCATTTTTTACAGGGAGAGAAAAATCACCAGCTCCATCCCTATTCTTAAGGTGTGAAACTGGCTTGCCCTTTGCTGGTATTCTGGAACCTTATCCATCTTCCCAATGATGATCACTAACATGTCTGATATGGCTTCTCCAAAGATCCCAACTGAAATGCATGTAGCACCAAATCCCCTGGAACTGAAAACCTCTTGAGAAAGTTACCACCTTACCAGAGTTCAGTGGGGCAAGAAGGACATTAAGTGCCATGTTATTTTCTTGCATCATGTGCCAGTTGGCTTTTCCCAGTATAAAAACTTTCTTTTAGCTTCCCAGTTAGTAGCAGGTTATTTATATAAAACTGTTTCTTGATACAATTGACCACATTTGCTTGTTATATTTGAATTGGTGCATTGCCTTTCTAATTTTTCTATTTACCCATTTGTGCTATTCTATTATACTTCTCTATAATTCTGTTCTTGTAAACTGGCTCTCAGTAATCTCAATTTCCCTTTCACTCTAATGCCTGGAGGAAATGAAGAATTCTGAATCTAGACAACTTGGCCTGTTAGCAAGCATCTTGTGGTTTTGTTCTTAATTTACTGAAAGAACTACCAATTCTCCTTACCTCCATTTTCTCATCAAACCTCTTTCTCATGGTATTTTATCCACCAATATCAGTTTTCAGTGCTGTTCTTCCTCATTCCTTCATAACAATGCCTGGTGAGTGAATCCCCTCATTCCCAAGTCAGTCTTAAACTGCTTTCTGTCTTCATATTCTCATCTGACTTTTTACTGGGCTTTAGAACCCAACATACACAAACCTGTTCTCTGTCAATCTGCTTTGTTTTACAAAGAACAAACAAGAAAATAAAAAAAGAAAATCAACAAAGATTCCATGACCTTCTGTCCAGTTTGTGCCCAGTTGTTTTCCTTATCTAGAAGAGTTTTGGGTAACTGAATTCTTATTTTCTTGACTATTCCATCTTACCAATCACATTCACCATTTGAATAAAGAATGAACAGTTCTGAGGTGATGGCAGCATTAATTTGAAACTATTTATTTAGGAACTCTTTTTTTAAATTAGGAACTCTGGCAAACTCATGGCATTTCTTTCACACAGTTGCAAGAAATGCCTAAGCTGCAGCAGTTACACAGCCAACAGCTCTGCCTTTCATGCACCCCCCGAACTTGTCCTGAAGACACACACCCACTTCAATAACCATATAGAAAAGCTAAACATAATTAATCACCAGCTTTGAACATTTCTGATCTGTGAAATTACTTCAGACATTTGTGTCGTGTAACCCTTCCACTAAAATGTGCCATCCAAGTGTCCCTGACATCCTGCAGGACTTTGTGTTCCTAAATGACAACTTCAATCCAGGGGCAACTCCAGCGCTGAGCTCTGTGGCAGAATTCTGAGAACATATTTTCCCACCATTCAAAAGTAATATGTATTTTAAAAAAGTGTTCTGTCATATTGGTTAAAGTCACAAACATTGTCATAGGGAAAGGGCAATTTGCTTTCCTTCAGGAGCAAAGCAACAATTCCTGACAAGTGCTGTGCATCCTGCAGCCACTGGCATTTAGCTTCAGAATGAGTAACACAGAGAAGCAGGATGTGCAAGGCCTCAGAGCACAATAGTTCTGCCAAAGAGATGAATACAGCATCACCCAGCAGTCACAAACACACTTACCAATGAAACATGAGAGCTAAAAGAGAGGCCCAAATGTAACAACTTACAATTTATCAAGAAGAGCAGTGCTAAGTCTAATGACTGAGTAAAAAGTGCTTGAATCTCCGTTGTCACAGACAGAAAAGTCTGGTGTTTTACCTCACCCATAGAGTGTTTTCTATGTTACATTTAACATCCTGCAATCCTGAAAATATAAGAAAGTAATTTGGCTCTCACAACTATTCCTGCAAGATTATTTTACAATGTAAAACCTCACTGCTCATTTGAGAATCCATAAAGTATTTTGTCTTAAGTAAGGAGGAATCTTTCCCTGGGTTTTTGTTAAGTAATAAAAACAATCCCCAAACCACATTAGAAATAACCCTAAAACAACCTAAGTCACCAACATATCTTTCCTCCATTTTTTACCAAATTTAAGTTTAAAAAAGTAACAGATTTTCAGCTGCTTTGGTTCCTGAAATTGCCTCCTGACTGTGAAGAGATGTGATTAGACAGCACTGTCCTCTTGCATCTACAGACTCCAGCAGCAGTGGAGTGTGAAGTGAGTAATGGTGCTGTCCTGAGCCCTGCCCAGGATGGAGCAGCACAGAGACAGTCACAGGACTAAGGGGTGACATAATCAGGCTGCTCTGGCAATTAATATTGCCTATTTGCAGCACTCCAAGTATTCAGAGTAAAAAAATGTGCAGCATGAACCTCAGAATAATAAACCAATCCTTAGTTAGCAACTAATCTCACACCCTGAGTCTTCACTGATGGAATTTGCTACCGAGTTATTTCCAGGCTGTGCTGAAGGAAAACTCCCCTCAGACCATGGCAAATTAGGAAC
>VYZP01035318.1:90156-103517 GCA_013400635.1 Hypocryptadius cinnamomeus | reverse complement strand
TCAGGATGGTTTCTTTCCTTTTCACTCTAATCTTTTATCACCTGTGAGTATCTTGTTGCAGGTGCCTTTTCTACTCTGCTTAAATACTGTTTGTAACATTATAGACTAATCTGTGGTTGGTTCACGAGTATAATGGTATTAAAAGTGGTGTGAAAAGTTGCTTAATGTGTTAAAAGGTAGTCAGAGTGTCTGGACTCTGGATTTGATGCAAACAGGAAAAGATTGCTTCAGTTAAGGCACAACTTCAGCCCTCAAATGATCCTTTGGCATTGTCCTAAAGTCACTTCATAGTGGTTGATTTAAATGCTAGAATGTAATTTTGTGATGAATTTCAGAGTAAGAAGCTTAAAAGTGAAATAAGCTTCAGGTGTTTTTGTATTCAAAATTGCAGCCTTGGAAGGAGTGGAAAATACTGTGTTAAGGCTTCAGATAAATGCAAAGGTTGGCTGTAGGACATGCACAAATGCACTACCCTTATCAAGGGGTGAATTTTGTGAGCAGAAAAATGAATTTAAATGTGATTGTTAAGTCTTGGTAGAAAAGTGATTGAAATGCAGTATTTCTTTTTGGTAGACAGACATTGCTTGGGGACAAGTTGTGATCTGGAAGAAGTTTCAAGTAGCTACATCTAAATTGCAAATAAAAAGAGATTGCCCTGATTTGACTGAACTAAATTGTTTATTTTGCTGTTTTGAATTTGATTGCTTATTACCATTCATTTGAGGTGTGAAGTGTATTGTTGTGTAAAGGCCATATCCAGTTTTCTAGTACTTGTGAAATCCATTAATGTGACAAGTGTTGGATGAGTTTGAGTGTTGTGTTCTCTGAATGTCCTGCTAATCTCTGATTTATGCAGGTAGATGCACAATAAAATTCTGATTGTGTACTACTCTATACAAACACACTTCTTGAATGGTACAGCAGTTCAGGGATATTTGCAGTTAAAAGGTGTGACTATTAAGGAATATACCAGGAAAATCAAAGATGTATCACAGTGCTGTACACTTCTGTCTGAATCAGCGGAATCTGTTATGATAGGTTAAAATTAATTATCAAAATTTATTTGCAGGGTTGAGATTTGAGATTTTTAACTGCTCATCAAAACACCAAACCAAAACCAGCACTCTCCAAAGAAACCAAGCCCCCAAATGAAAGCCAGCCAAAAAAAAATCCCACTTTTAGCTTGAAACTGGAAGTGGACCATTCTGAGAGTTGTCATCCACTTCTATTTCTGTATATAACTTGTTAGAAACCACTGGGAAAAATAGGCTTGTTTCTCCCCTGCTGAAATCCTGGGGTAATGTATTGTGAAGATTTTTAGGTTTCTCTGATATGCTGGGAAGAGCATGTTTTTTTTCAGCTGAGACATGGCTTCTTGCATATCAGTTCAAGGCAAACAGATGTCTGAAAATCAGGCTGCTTTCATCAGTATTTTTCCTTTTGGGTTGTTAGAAGAGCAAAATAAAGCTTTGCTCTGCTTTGAATAGACTTCAGCTATTCTAACTATTGAATAAGTATTTATCCCTGGTGTCTCCACTTTTGGATGGGAAGGGATTTCTGGCATTCTCTCCCTTCCATGGTTTCCAATTTGGGGGTCTTTCTCCCCTACAAATAGCTCTCTGGGAGCTCTCTGTGCAGCTGTTAAGGTTTATGAAGGCAGCACTAGAATAACCTTGCTCTGACTCCAGTTTTATCATTTTCCTCATTGTTGCAATTAAAACTGGCAGAAGACTTGTTCTTTTAACTCCACTCAGCAAATTGGGTTTTCAAATGGAGTGAATATGATTGCCAAGCAGCACCCTGACAAAGACTGGGTGCTGAGGAGCAAGGGCTGAGAAGCTTTATTTGTTTTGCTTTAGAGAGAAAAAAAATGAAATTTGATGGCATATTGAGATGCATTTTAAAATATATTTCCAGTAACCTTTCAGCGAATTTCAAAAGTACTCACTAGAAAGTACTCTTGAATATTACTCAGTAGTTTATTATTCAGTATGTAAAAATTACTATTGTATCTCTGCTTTATGGTTATAGGTAAAAACCAGAATAATTTCCAAAAAATTAAAGTTTATTTGGAAAAATTTCTCAGTTTAACCTCTTCCTAAAAACGGGTTCAGAGGTCAAGTATAACATTCTTAATATTAGAGTTGTTCCTGCCATTACCACCAGTGTTTGTTCCTGATCAGAATGATTAGAGTTCCATATCAGAAGGCGGGGAGTTATTTTAGGGCATGTGGTTCAATAAAGGCTTAAATTTCACCATGCACAGTTCATTTGGAATGTGGTGAGATGTTATAGGGAACTTTGCATTCTTGTAACTTTGAAATTCTGGTAATTTCTTTCAGAAATAGTGTTTTGTTAATTCTAAGTGGGTAATAGGGAGCAGGTTGTTTTATGACAAGTGTGAGTAGTAATAGTATGGATAATATTATAAGAGTAACATTGAACCTTGGAGGCTCCATAAAATGGAACTAATCCCTTACTGGACAGTAAATAATTTATTAGCTTTATATTGCCTATCAAACTTTAATATAAAAATATCTTAAAACTTATTGTATTAATTATAAGCTGCTGGCTAAAGTTCTGAGCTGTTACTTGATGTAGGAAATATGAGTAACATTTATGATACTGAAATAATTACTATTAAAGCCCTTTTACTCGCTTTAAAAGCTGCTTTTATCTTAACTTCTGTTGCAGAGCAGTAAACTTGGCATGCACATACTTCAGTCACCAAGGACTGTAGTGACAGGAGAAGGGGGAAAGGCTTCATGCTGGCAGAGAGTGGGTTAAGATTGGCTGTAGGATGGGTTTGGCTGTGAGGGTGGTGAGCCACTGGCACAGGGTGCCCAGAGAAGCTGTGGAGGCCCCATCCCCCTGGAAGTGTCCAGGTTGGACACTTGGAGCAGCCTGGGATAGTGGAAGGTGTCCCTGTCCGTGGCAGGGGTGGCACTGGGTGGCCTTTAGAGGTGTCCTTGAGGGATGTCCCCACTCCAGGGAGGAATTTCCACCACTCTGCAACAAGGGGTGTGTCACTTTAGGACACGAAATAAAATGACACACTCACTGGAACTTCCAAGGTAAAAGAAGGGAAATTTAATTTCTGACTCCAACATTTATAGATTTTCAAAAGTGACAGTGGATTGGAGGATGACAGTGCCACCTCTCCAATGACACTGGACAAACCAACACTCCATCAAGTTTCTTCTCCTCCAGAAAAGAATGCAAAACAATTAATTATTTACATAAAGTGTGTGAGAAAGTTCATTACAAGAATGTAAACATCAGAAGGCTTAGAAGAACAGGGTGACAGGGGTGCGTCAGAAGACCCTGTTCAAAAGTGGGCCTCGGCTTTTCTAGGATGAAAAAGGTGCTGGACTGTCAGTCAGGTGTCCCCAGGCAGCTGTGCCTAAGCAGCTTTAGGCAGGTTATCAGTAGTATCCCTTGTCTGTTCCTTCATCAGGTGTTTTGTCAGCTCTGCCACATCTTCTCCTCACCCTCAAAGGGATGTTGAACTTTGGGATTGATGAGTCTGCCTGGTTTTAGCATTATTCAACACCAAAAGCAGCATGCCCCTGCCCCCTCCTTTCACCACTGATAGCTTTGCAAGTAGGGCATTGTCTTACCCTGTTCCAGGCAGAACATCCTGCTGCTGTGGCAGAGTGGATGGTGTATCCCCAGTGCAAGTTCTCTGGAGTGGATAATTTACTGTAACATGCTCACTTCAGTCGGCAGAGCAAGTAACTTTTTGGATTTTTTACTGTATGCACTTCTTGGAACTTTGAGTTTGGTTTTCTCCTAAAGTTACTTGTTAGCCTTTCTCACAAGGGGCACTTTGTCACATAAGGCAAGATAAGAAGGTATTTTATATTGGTTTTGGGGCACTGATTAGGTTGAGTATGCCTGGAAGTCATTCTTTGAAAAAGGGAAATAAATGATTGCTAATATATGTGAAATTATCCTCAGTACGGTGAGTTTGGAAATTTTACTTTAATTGCAAGTCAGAAGGTTTTGGAGTTCATGTGGGTTGATCACCTGTTGTGTAGTTGGTTTTGCCTGTTAATGGTGCTTGGCTTTTTGACTTGTAGAACACAACTGACTCCCCTGTTGCTGTGGAGACCTTGGATGATGTTCCTGAGCACGTGCTTAGGGGCCTTCCTGAGGATGTGAGGCTTTTCCCATCTGCTGTTGACAAGACTCGGCTTGGTGAGTGCTGCAGCTGTGAAAAGAGAATGAAGATTTTTACAGTAGCTCACATTAGTTTGAGTTGCTGTGAAAGCCTGCTGCCCTCCTGTGCTGGGTAGAGATGCTGTCTGGTGTATTTGTCTGAAATAATTCCTCTTGGAAAGAGTGGACAGCTCCCCAGTCCAAGACAGACACATACAATAATCTTAAAAATAGGAATTTTGAACAGAAGATTTGCTTGGAATAACTTAAATTAGTTTTAACTCCTGATACATGTCTCCTCAGGTGTCTGGGCAACAAAGTCAATTTTGAAAGGCAAGAAGTTTGGACCATTTGTTGGTGACAAGAAAAAAAGATCTCAAGTTAAGAGCAATGTGTACATGTGGGAGGTAAGAAACAGCTTGTAAATGGAAAAATGTGCCTGTCACCAGGTCAATATTTTGTATTTAGCCTTTAATTTTCCAGATATTTTGGAAATAAACTTGATGTAAGGTAATTGCCATCTGTTACTGCCATTACTAACAGTTATTTATAGACACTTGGATGGAACAACTATTCTGAATTACAAAGCTTTATAAACCATTGGCATTGTTTGAAATTGCTGTATTTCTTAGATGCTGTGTGTGGATCACAGTTGCCCTTAAGAGTTTGTTGCTGATCTTTGCTTTGTTGGCTTGAACCCTGAGTGCAACTGAGTGCTGTCAACTGCTTATGAAATTAGGGAAATTAGGAGGATATGGAATCTCTTAAGGAAGCCACATCATTCCTCCTCATTTAGCTCTTTGAAGACCAGCTTTTGGAGTTTTTGTAAGAAGTGTTGCAGTTTTTCTTGTGCTGGGCTTGCCTTGAAGCAAGTGCTGTCTGGGCAGCTGAACAGCTCCACTGGTAGTCAGGAGACCTTGGATAATATGTAGATTTCAAAATATAAATGTCATAATCTGGAGCTGAATCCCATTTACAGTCTCTTTAAGGCAGTTCATCCCCACTTCCAAAGACTTCTTCAGTCTTTCTGAAGACAAACACAGGACATGGTTTTAGCAGAGTGAATAGTCGAGGAGGGGAGGGGTGGAGGAACTGTGGCATAGAATGTTCTGCAACATGGATTTTTAGGCTAAAGACACTGATAATGGTCATCCATCCTTCTGTCCCCTTGTTTGCAAAAATGGAACTCCCTGAAACACTAAAAACATGCACAGAGCTTAGAGTTAACCTCTATCAGAGGAATTGATCTAGCACATTCCCATAAATGCAAATTACCCTTTAGAAAAGCAATACAGCTTTCAAGTATAATGTTTGTTGCATTGAGCTTATGCTATCACAAACTCCACTGCATAAGGTATCTCCAGTTTTGATCTGTTACAGGAACATTTGGTGAGATTGAATCAGTCAAGTAAATTATTGACCTTACAATCGTGTTTCTCAGTGCTGGATGCTGAATGTTCATGGTGGATATTTTTTCAGTTTGTGTTTACAATGCAGGTGATAATGGGAACCCTTGTTAGATTCCAGAGTAATTGTGTGTTGCTTTAATAGAGATTTTAGAGTTAGAAAAAAAGCAGCTAAAATGAGACTGCAACAGTTGGTCTCATATGTTGATACCTGAAACCAGTCCAGAATCTCAACTGTTAGAAAATATGTTTTGTAGAAGGATGGTGGTGTGTAGGAGCAGTTCAGTACATGGATACTCAGCTTGGGGAACAACCTTTTCCACAAGTGTTCCATTTGCTTCTTTAGTCAAATTAATCTGAATAAAAAATAAGGCTTCTGAAACTGGCATCTCCAGTCAATTTTAATGGTTTTGAACTGTCATACCAGAGGCTCATTGTGAAAAATATGAGTTGTGTGTGTCAGTATATGCCTCTGTATCTGAGGAGAGAACATATTTTCCTTTTCCACTGGTGAAAAGCCACAGTTGGGAAAGTGAGAACAAGTGTCTGAAAAGGAAGGAAATGCTGGTTCAGAATGACTGGCACAGCTGTGCTGAGTGGGTTTTATTGTAGGTACAGGAATCACTTCAAGACACAGTGTTATGGAGAGGAGTTGGAGCTATTTTCTTTCTCACAGTGCACAAGGCCTTTAAACAATGTTCTGTAAGTGAGATTGTAATATTCTGTAAACTAGAAAAGCAAAAAAGTACTTTAGTTTGTGGAAAACCCATAATAAAGTAATATAAAAACACAGTAGGGCTTTATATATCTATATATATATATATATGTATAAAAGTAATCAGTAACTACATTTAGACATATATTCCATATCTCTTTAGCTCTCCCACAGCATTCTTTGGCTCTTCTCTTCCATTTTAACCAAAAGAATTGCTTTTGCAGTCTCACTTGGGACACTGTTTATGCTTTCATATTGCAAGGGCTGGGTGTGCTGGTGAACATTCTTTCAAAAGTCAGCTGATGAAATCCATGCTGGAATAGTTCAAGTAAGGGAGATGTTTTCTCTTTACTTGGAAAGAAACTAAGATGGTTGTGTATTTATTAAAACTTCACTTTTATTGATAAAATTCTGTTTCATTTAATCAACAGTATAATCAGCACAAAAAAAAATTGAATTTATTAATTAGGGTTTTTTCTAAGCTGTTGTAGAAGTGTACATAAGATCTAAATTGGAGAACAATTTGAAAAGCTTTGGAATTACTTGTGAAGTGTCAGAAAATAAATGGCTACAACACTGTAGATTTTTGCACTTTTGGAAGAACAGAAAAGGAAAAATACTCACTGATAGGCATCTAACTTGGATTATAAGAAGAGTGGGAGATGTTATACATCTTGAAAGAGAAGCAGAGTTGCCTGTCATCAGAAAATAATGAAAATGTCAGTTCCCTTCTTGCTTTACTGCAAGTTGTCTGGAAATGTAAACCAGGAGTAGGTGTCAGCCTTTTCCCCAAGAACAGAAACCAAAGAATTTATACAGCACCTTGGAACATGCAGAAATTTATTGGCATGGTCAGGTACTTAAGGTGATCACAAGATTTCTGAAAGGTTAAAATGTTCTTTTATACCCTAAAAAAAAGATTAAATATAAAATATGCTTTCCCATACCTTTCCAAATAAAGCAAATGCTTCTAGCTTCTGTATAGTTACTTTTCCCAACTCATCAGATGGTAAAAATAAAGCTCTGTGGCCTTCATATCTTAAAATCTGTCAACTTACTAAATGCTAAATCTAGAGTATCATTTCAGGCTTGCCAAACTGAAAAGAAAGTGTAAAATGTTTTAAGGATTTTGGCTTTTGAGCCCAAAGCCTTCAGAGATGGGATTGCAGGCCATGAGTGGGTTTTTTTTCAATTGTAGCAGTTTCTCTAGAAGATTGCAGAAGAGCAGCAGCACTTTGCCAGTGCAGCCCTGGCTCTGCCATGCCCTTTGTGTTGTCTCTGGCCTTGGCTGGTACTGAGTGCTTTGTGGAGCTGTGAAATGCAGTGTTCTAGTGTGGCAGGGTGGCAGAAATGCTGCAGCCTTCAAAACATCTGCAGAAGCTGCTCAGAGTAAGGCCATGAGAGCAGCCATTTCAACTCCTTGCACACACACACACCCACCACAGATAGCTCAGCAGAGGAAAGACAGGAAAGGTCTTTGTGTGATGTACTCCAGGGAGGGTTTATTCCAAAGCATGCTGAAGG
The DNA here is from genome assembly GCA_013400635.1 of Hypocryptadius cinnamomeus. Lineage (NCBI taxonomy): Eukaryota > Metazoa > Chordata > Aves > Passeriformes > Zosteropidae > Hypocryptadius > Hypocryptadius cinnamomeus. The sequence goes on along the minus strand of VYZP01035318.1, from coordinate 95,711 downwards.
GATCAGGGACAAGGACAAAACCGTGGGGTCTGCACAGATTTAAGTGTGGGGCCAGTGACCAGTGACCTCAGGGCACAGGGGTGGGAAAAAGGCAGCAACCTGCAGGGGCAGTGAGGGATGAGTCACTGGGGTGGGCAGTGCCAGCTGGCCCATGGGGGCAGCAATCTGATGTGGATTGGCAGTAGTGCTGCAGAGCCCCATGGGCTGAGTCCTCTCCATCAGCCCAGCTGGGGAAAACTCTGTGATTTGTTCTTGCAAGGCAAGGCCCTGGGGATTTCCCTGAGGGGGAAGGATTCAGAGGATCCCACATTTCAGTGCTGTGGTGTGAGCAGGTGTCCCTGTGTCTGCTGCCTGTCCCTGTACAGGTGTATTACCCCAACCTGGGCTGGATGTGTGTGGATGCCACCGACCCAGAGAAGGGCAACTGGCTGCGCTACATCAACTGGGCCCGCTCTGGGAAGGAGCAGAACCTCTTCCCTCTGGAGATCAACAGGACCATTTACTACAAGAGTTTAAAGGTATCACTGTCTGAACAGCTGCTACTTTGTTGTCTTTTACTATGAACACTTTTTATTCTGCTTTATTAAAAGACTTTTTTCTTATTATTTATATTAAACAGTTTGAAATGTTTTATGAAACATATTTAAAACACTGCAAATGCTACACATCGTTGGTGTAAATTCTTATCTGCCAATACAGTTGACATTAGATTTACTGTTAAACTACTGGATGTTTCAACACTAAGTCTATCTTACTGGATAATGGTTTGCTGTTACACCAAATTTGATACAAACTAGAATGATAAACTACAGAGTATACAAAATAAATGTTTTTCTGTTTTTGTAGATACCAAAACTCCTTCTGCTGAGGATGTTTTTGCAGTAATCAGTTATTTTTATAGTCTGTGCATCGTTTGACAAAGTTTGGCTGTCAAGACACTTTTATGGGTAGCTCCATGAAACTATTTCTCATGGTTTTATACCGTTTTGGTTTTGTTCAGGGAGTGAGGGGAAGGCAGGGAAAAGGGTGTAATTCCTGGAGCATTTTATCTCCCAAATCAAGAAAAAAAAATGGTTTAACTATGATGGTGGAGCATGTTAGGTTAAGAATATTGTAGCTCTAAAGTATTTCCTGAATCCCTGATCAAGACTTCCTAGCAGTGAGTGTGTGTAGCTTGACTTAGTTTTTATTTAAAATACTTTTGGGTGTTTGGGGTATATGCAGTTTTGGTTTTGCAGTATTGCTGTTCCTTCCATTTCCTTGTGAGGCCAGCAGTATCTGTGAGTAAGTGATATTTGCTTAATGAAAGAGTGAGTTGGTCCTGTGCAGTTCTGAAGGTTATGGGGCAGTACAGCAGTAGGTGTATGTTATATTTTAGGTCACTCAAGCTAAATTGAAGAAACCTTCTAAACATTTTCTGAACTTTGTAATGGCATTCAAGTAGAGGTTCACTATTGCCAGCCAGGCTACTGACTTCTCTGCAGTGTTTATTCACAGAGGCAGCCTCCCAGTACGATTCTGCGGCCAGCCTTGGTTTCTCTAGACACTTTATCTTGAATTTCTTCTGCCTTTGCCCACAGTCCCACTAGCTCATTAGTGCAGGTGTGCTTTTGGAGTCACTCTGACATTTTAAATTTCTCCTTGAATCTTTTCTGCAAAAGTTTCTGTCCTGGCAGAGACAAGCATTCACTTACTTAAAATTTGTTTATTTGATGGATGATACTGCACTTCGGAAAATAACTGTACTGCTAAAAGAGGCTAGCACTGCTGACAGAATAACAAATACCTTGTCTCAGCATTGGAATATCCTTTTGTTCCTTTGACTGTTGTCTCTTGCAACTTGATGAATTTTATCCCAGTCACACCTTACTGCTAACTGAGACAAAGGAAGGCATATAATAGAGAACATCTTAAATGTCCTTATCTTTTGCATATAATGTTAGGATCTCTACACTGCCATTTCAAACCTGCTGTAAATTTACCAGCCCAGATATGAGCACATGGTTCTTTCCTGATCTTTATCATAATTCATAAATTTAGGGGAGTTCCACTTACTGGCAAATAAATAGCACAGGTTTTATTTACCCCCAAAGGAGAATTCAAGTGGCTTCTGTGTAATTTTGTTCTGCTTTACCTTGAAGCATTGAAAGTAAAGTCATGGGGTATTATTTTTGCCAAGGTTTCCTTTAGCTTTTTGTAGGTTTTTAATTTGTAAGTTAAACAGGCTGATTTCCAAGCCTTGTTGCTGAAATAACAAAGTCCAAATTTGCTTGGAGCAGAACCTCCTCAGAACTGTAGAGCTTTAACTTCCCAGTTCCCTCTCTCAATGAATAGTTAAGGAATGGAGTAGAATTTGTGAGTGAGCACAAGCAAAGGTTTTTCTCTTCCATCTTCTCTTCATCTTTGCTGAAGGGCTGAGGGTGTTTGTAAGCTGCTTTGCATCTGCTTTCCCCAGGATGCCTGTGTGAGAGCTGTGATATTGCAGGGGAGCAGCTTAAACTCATGATGCAGTTTCAGCTCTTCCTGCCTCTGCTCATGGGAGGAGCTCGCTCTGTAGTGTTGTTCTCAACACAGGACAAAACTTGAGTTCTAGAAAAAGTAAAATGCAGTGAAAACTCAGTTTCAAAAAGTCTTCTGAAGAAGCTTGGCTATGAAACTGTCCCTGATTAAAATGAAATTAATTTGCTTGTGGAAGACTGTTTTGCCCAACAGGTTTACAATACCTCAAGATCCTCCCTGTTACATGGGAGAAAGCAACAAAATGTTGGGTTATAGAGTGTGAAAGATTCACTCAAGTAAATGTCAGACTGTTCACTTGGGTTGTGTTTGGTGAGGTGAGGCCACACCCAGGTGCAGAAGCACAATATCACAGTAAAATGCTGTGTCTGTGGTGAGAAATAGATGCTCTGATGAGGTCGAGCAGGCAAATGCCTGTCTCAGTCTGTACAAGGCACATTAGAGTGCTTGAACATGCACAATTAATTGATTTTTAGACAATCTGTGCTAGAACCTCTAAGGTTACTTAGGTTAGATTAATAACTTGTTGGGATATTACTCTTGAAAAGAACAAATTTTGAACTTACTGTAACCCTTTTGAGCAGGAAATACTCAGATTAAGGACAGTTAAATGTTGCAGTTAAAACAAAAAGCACAAAAAAATGTGTGGGAATCATTAACCTAATGAGCCTTCCCAAAATTCATATGTTTTTTATCCAGGCTGTCCCAGTCTGACAGTGCTGCACCAAGGATCTGTAGGGAGTAGTTTGGAGGAGGTTGGCTTTTGGAGTTGCTACTAGAGGTGTCACGAGGAAGAGTGGTGGTACAAGTGGCACTTGCTCAGTGTAGTCTGGTTTAATTGTCTGGTTTTGAAGCTGCTGCTGCATCTCATTTTAGAAGTACAAGGTTAGAGGGCTTAATTTAGATTCTAGAGCAGTCACAATAAAACTAAATTCATCAAGTTGAACGTTAGCTCCAGCCATGCAGCCAACAAATGACGTGTTCATTACCACCCTGTGTTTGCATTGCCTGAAACCTCATCCAGGTCTTTGCTCTGGCTTTGTATTTTTTTAGATGATAAGGGGGTTTTTGCATCAGGCAACTCTGCTGCATTCCTTGCTGCTCACCAGCTCCAAGAACATGCAAATCAATTTGCCACTATTTATCCTGTCAGGCCTCTGGAACTCAAGGAAGCCAAGCCATAGGCTTTGCTTATGTTATAACTTACTCTTCTCTCACTTGTTGGGATCTTGCACCTCTTGTTGTTCCAGTGTCTGGGGGTATGATGATAATTATCACCTTTATCATGTGCTATGAGACCCACTAAAAATGGGCTGTAGAAGAAAGAAATCCTAATTTTGTCCTTGATACAAAATTCCCCTTTGGCTTCAGACTGGAAATAATGATCTGAGGACACCCTTTGCTCTGATGAAATGACTGAAAATAGGATCTGGTCTCCACCAGCCCTGTGTTCATTAAGCCCTGAAAAAGGGGAATTGAGGTTAAGGCATTTAAATTTTTCTTGGTTTTGGGTAAAATGCTTCAGGAAATGCAGAAACAATGGGGAAGATTTAAAAAGTAAGTGAAAATCTTCAGTCTGCCAGCTTAGGGACTTACTAGTTTGAGTCTGATATTTTAAGGAGCATGTGAAATGAAGTGATCAATAATTTATTTTGGCAGTGCTGGAAGTATGAGTAGCATTTGCAGTGATGCCCATTTGACTGATTTAGTCTGTGATTTTTTTACAAGTTTGATTAAAAAGAATAGAAATAATCAATTTGGAATGGCAAGCAAACCTTTGATTTTTGTGGTGAAGTGGATTTATTAAACGTGCTGTAATTATCTGTATTCCCATTAACCCACTGTGACAGTCTTTTCCTGGATCTTTAGAATTTGTTCCAGATCCCAGCTGTAGTGGCTGCCTGAGCAGAAACTTATTATTATATTATAATTAATTGATGGTATTTAAAGCTTTGTATAAGGTAGGTATGTTTGTCCCAACGTGGCTGCTCTCTGGAAAGAATTAACAGTGAATATCCAGAGAAGTGAACACTGGGATTTAAATCAGTGTCATTATTTGAGGCAAACCACAATTTGGGATGTTACAGCTGGAAGGTTTATGCCAAAAATAATAATAACAACAACAACTGTGTATGAATTATTAATACAAGGACTACATTGATAATTAACTATAGTAATATTAACTAAAACTGTATTAATATTATCTCTGTATTGTCAGGAACTGTAGTGATGGGCCAAAGAGCAATGGCTACAAATAGAAAGAGGGGAAATTTGAATTTGTTGATAAGAGATTCCTCCCTGGGAGGGTGGGCAGGCCCTGGCACAGGGTGCCCAGAGCAGCTGTGGCTGCCCCTGGATCCCTGGCAGTGCCCAAGGCCAGGCTGGACAGGGCTTGGAGCCACCTGGAATGGTGGAAGGTGTCCCTGCCATGGCAGGGGGTGGAACTTGATGGACTTTAAGGTCCCTGCCAACTTGTTAACGTTCCATGATTTTTCAGATTTTTTTTCTGTGATTTTTGGGATTTTTTTGTGATTTTGTCTTCTTTTCTGATTTTGAATTTTTTGTGATTTTTTTTCTGGTCCTTTTTTTTTTGCCATTTTTAGGGGTTATCTTTTATTTTGGTCTTTTTCTGGTCTTTGTTTGGTGTTTTCTTGTCACTTTTGTGGGACTTTTCTGGTTTTTCTTGTGAATTTTTGGGGGGTGATTTTTTAAATGTTTTGTGTTCCGGGGGTTGCGTGTGTGTTACAGTCTGTGAGGAGGTGTTGGGGCTGGTTTTGGGGTTGTTTTTGGGGTGTTTCAGTGCTGTTCTGTGTATGTGTGTGTGGTGTGTGTGTGTTTCAGTCCATGATGAGGTTTTGGGTTGGTTTTGGGGGTGGTTTTGGGGTGTTTAGGGGTGTTTTTGGGTGTTTCGGTGCGGTTCTCTGTGTGTGTGTGTGTGTATCCAGTAGTGAGGCTTTGGGGTGTTTTTGGGGATGTTTTGGGGTTTTTTTGGGGTGTTTTGGTTTTGGGTTGTTTTGTTTCTGGGGTTGTTTCTGGGG
>VYZP01035318.1:45648-90104 GCA_013400635.1 Hypocryptadius cinnamomeus | reverse complement strand
TGTCCCGCTCCGGCCGCGGGGCCGCGGCAGCCGCAGCGAGCCCGCGTGGGGCGGGGGCGAGCCCGCCGCAGCCTCGGTGCCTCCTTGGCAAAGGGAGCGGAGTCCGGGCCGCTCGCGATCCTTCCCTGGGAAAGCGAGCTGAGCTCGGGGCGCCCCGATCGCTCCGTGGGCAGCGGGAGCTGAGCTCGGCGCCGCCGCGATCCCTCCCCGGGAGGAGGAGGAGGAGGCTGAGCCCGCGGCCGTCGCAATCTCTCCTTGGGAAGCGGGAGCGGAGCCCGGGGCCGCCGCGATCCCGCTGTGGAGAACGGGGAGCCGAGCCCGGGGCCGCCGCGATCCTTTGGGGAGGCTGAGCCCGGGGCTGGGGGTACGTCACGCCAGCCAAATGAAGAATTCCGGTCCTTTCTTTCCCTGCGGTTTTTAATTTCTTGTTGTTTCTAGGCCGATGTGCTGGTTACGGAATTTCGCAGGCGGTGGGAATGGCTGCTCCTGGCTGACTTGGGCCGGGGAGGGAGGGTGGGACAGAGTTTGGGGTGGTATAAACGCATTATTCCCTCTGTGAAGATGTATGTCAGACCAGACATCCATGATTTTTTCCATTACTAATTCAGCAGCAGGGTTTTTCAGAGTGCGTGTGCCTCCACGCGTGGCCTTATATAACTGACATTTTGACTAACGTTTTAGGCCAAAATCACAACAAAGCCTTTAGTTACAGGGACTAGATATAAAAAGGGAAATATTCACAGTTCCAGCACAGATGTATCAATTCCCCTTGCATGGCTGTATGTACATTTTGGTATTCTCTGGAAGCTACAAATGAACCGAAGAAAGATAATATTTTAAGAAGCATCATTATAATTTTTTAAACTTAAAATGTAGGGCCTGATGTTACAGGTAGTGCAGTTGACTGGAAGTCAGATTGGAAACAAGGTCAGCTATTGGAAACAGTTATTGTGTATTTTATTTGAGATTGAGGAGGGGGGACTGTAGTGCAACACAATTAGTTATTTTGAATAGTATTTCATAGGTTAAGGAAATACAAACTGAAATTCAAGCACTGAGTTTTATAATGAAAAAGCATATTTAGCACATATATAAGCAGCACTTGGTAAATTACAGGCTGTATTAGGTTTTTTTCCTAAATCTGCATTATCTTAGCACATGGAATTTGTGTGCCTATGATTTACCTGAAAGGCTAGAAAAACAACCTGCAAGAATTTGATTATATGATAAATCAGAAAAGCCAGACAGAATAATTTCTGGGGTAACTTTTCATGGCATAGAAGTTTGATTTGCATTCATGAAGTTATAGGTAAATATACCAGTAAACTAATTTGGTTTCTGGGTTTTGATTTTGTGCTCTTTTGTAGGTTTTGTGTTTTAACTGCTACGGATTTTACAGATTTCATAACTGGGAACAGTAAATCTTTTCCCCCTTTTTATAAACACAAGCTCCTTACCAAGGCTCACAATTATTGAATGAAAAGTAACCCAGCAAAAACCAACTCCAAGCAAAATATTCATGAAGCATTTGAGAATAACCAAGAATAATCTATTTATGGACTTATACCCTTGTCTCCTGAAGCAGAAAGACTAAATTCTTAGTATTTAGTTGGTTTGAATTGTTAGATTAAAGTTTCAGCTGTAAAATGATAAGGCAGTTCATTGGATATTTTGAAATTTTATAGTTCTGTTTTTCACAGGTTTCACTGGATTTTTTTTTTACTTTGCATTTACTCTCAGTTATTTTACTGTTTGTAGTAACATGTGCTAATATTTGCCATTCACAGCAATCTTTTTACAAGAAATAAACACTTTTTTTTCGTGCAGATTTGGTAGCAGTAGCTGCAGTGAGGATTCCAGAATGGTTTCTACTCATATCCCTGCTTTTGTAGATTCAGCTGTATCCTTGAATGGGGAAGCTTCTTAACCCTAGACTTGAGGGGTTTGGGGAAATAAAGGAAATTATGATGGACATGATTGAAAAGTAATTCATTTAAAAATAGATAGTTCTGATTATATGATACGAGGGGATAGGAGGAGTAAGATTTTTTTGAATTAACTTTATGCATGTGAAAAATTGGGAGTCAGTATAAGGTAATATTTGAATTAAATAGCAGTTTAAGAAACTTGCTAGAGAGGAGCTCCTCCAGGGGTTTGTGAAATTTGAATTCATTAGTGAGCTAAACAAATCAATAAATTTTTAATTTTTTTTTTTTTGGCCTATGTTGTACACTGTTGTTGTCTTACATATTGAGAAGAAAATATAACCAAGTAAGAATTGTTAAATTCTAATAACTGTGAATGAGTGTCTCCTTTAGGAACACATTTTCCAGAAAAGTAAAGTGACAGTTTAATACCTTAGGAATTAATAGACAAGACATTATTTGAGAGGTGTATTATGATTTAGTGATACAGACCATGTAGTTATTAGATAAAATAATAACTACTTGTAAATCTGTATCACTGATTTAGTGATACAGACTATATAGTTATTAGATAAAACTCGTAATCATTCTGTATTCAGTAAAACAAACATCCTTTTGAATTTTTAAAGCATCTTAGGTCTTATGCTTGAGCAGTTCAGATATTTATCATTTGACAGATAACCTTGTTCCTGCCATCTCTGTAATGAGCCCTTGACAGAGGAGGTGACCATAGCACAGGTATTAAAAATGGGCTGTTTTACCCAGTCAGTCACTGGAGGCTTTCACTGCTGTAACATGTTCCTGGTGCAGGAGGAATCCTCTCTGGGTGAGTGACAGCATCCTCTGTGCTGTGGGTCGAGCAGAGAGGCAGAGCAGGCTGAGGCTGTGGGCTGTGGGTGAGCCAGGAGCTGCCCAGGCTGGGCAGGCACGAGGTCCCACGGGCCTGCTCACCCTGACCTTGAGCTGCCCTGTTTGCCAGCAATCCCTGACACTAGGGCCCATCATCTCCTTTAGGTGCATCTAGGATGGCACCTGGCATTTCCTGCAGGTCCCCATCTCCCTCCTGCATCTTTTTGGGTTTGTGTTCTGCATTCAGACTGCTTTATAGTCCCCAGGTGTTGGTGTTTGATGGCTCCTGCCTGCTTGGCTGTAGCTTTTCTTAGCTGGAATAAATCTCCTGCATCTTCCTTCTACCATGCCCAGCAGCTCAGGAATCCTGGAGGAAAAAGGCAGTAATTGCATTTATTTTCATGTGTTGGAGCACTGTGTGATGTTCCTGAGGTGCATTTGAGATGTAGGAAGAAATGTAGTAGGATGACAAGGTATTGAGAGGGATGGGAATGCACCCCTCCAAAAAGGAAAATCTGGTGAATTTGAACTGGGTACCATCACAGATTTTTATCAAAGCCAAGCTGTTATTGCTGCTTTAACTACACAGTTCAGAGCCAGCAGCTGCCAGTGCATGGCCAACAATAGCTCAGATTAGGTTTTTTTGTTTCTTTTGCGTTTTCTGAAATTTTATTTTGTTAAATGTTTATCATTGTTTCTTCCAGGTTGTAGTTAATGTGCTGCCTGCCAAGCTTGTAGGGAATTTGCTCAATCAAATGCATTAGCACAAGATCTTTCATTAATTCTCCTTCTAAGGAAATTAAAAAGAGAACAGCTTGGGTTCACTTTGCAAGTTGGGTTCATGTGTCCTTGAGAGAAGTAGTGCGGATTTTGTATTGTGTCATGCAGGTGTTTCTCCTTTTCATGTGACAGGAATGATTTGTAGCAGTGAGCAGTAACATCAACAGAGTGTTTCCTTTAGAAAGAGCACTTGAAGCCTCTGGCTTCAGGCTCAGTCTTTCTGAAAAAAAGTAACTTTTCAGTAGCTAAAGTATTTTTGTTAAGGAAAGGATGGTCATTCAATAGATGGTCATACATAAAGATATCCAGTGTTTTTATCAGGATGTAGTCTGCTTTAAGGTGCTGCATAGGCTCCAAAGTGTGATCAAACAAGGCTAAAATCTCATTTCTGTTGTGGATTATGTGGCAGATCAAAAGTCTGGTTTTGAAGGAAGAAAGATACTGGTGTTACTCAGGATGAAAGCTTGTCTTGCTCCATGCTTGGGAGTAATACCTCTAAAATATCCTTTTTTTGGGGAGAGGAGAGGACAGTGTTTTCTTTTTCCTGTGCTTGTTTCTGTCTCTGGAGGTGCTCTGGCCCTTGCTGTGTTCCCCTCATCTCCAGCAGGCCTGGGGCTCCTCAGTGAGTGCTGCTCTCCTCAGTGAGTGCTGCAGGAGCTCCTGGGAGCTGCACTGGTGCTGTCAGGCTCTTAATGGGGGGGAAAATCTTCAATTTCGTTCTTCCAGAAGCATATGCTGCATAATGCAGCTGGAGTGGGTTGTGAAACCAAATGACCTCTCAGCCACAGTTGTGTCAACTCCTGAAATATTTTGCTATTGTAGTGCAGGCAGAGCACCTGCATCAGGGTCACCTGTGTCGTGGACAGCCCCTGGTGATTGTTCATGTGGCTTAAAATCTCAAACCATTGCTAATAAATCTTTTAAAGCTTTGTTACCTTAAATGGTTCTATTACTAATGTTGCTGCTTCCCATAGTTCTTACTGGGCTTCAGGCAGAACATGAACTATGAGGGTACTCATAATAACTCACACTGGCCCAGAGGCAGTGTGAGAGGAAGGTGGGTGAATTAAGAATCAGTTATTGGCTGTTAGAAATAATTATTGTGCCTTGGTTTATATCAGGCTGAATGCAAAGTGCAACTTCAGGCTTCTGCTTCCCACATGTAAATGAACTCTGTCATCCTGAAAGTTACAGTGTTTTTTCTCTTGTCTGAAAGTGTGACTGTTGCTGAAACAGTGTCAAATTGCTGCTGGGGGACAGGAACATGTAGGGATGAAATAGGCAGGTTAAATTCTGTGGTAGTAGAAATCCTTGCAGTTTGTATTTTTTTGTTAGTAATTTCTTAGGCATTCTCATGTAGTTCCAAATAATTAGCTGTATGTGAGAGTGCCATAAATATGCATCCTGTTTATGAAAGGTAGGCCTTGGATTGCCATCTGGATGTCATCCCAAATGGAAATCATGGTCAAATGATGCTGTGATTGTCTGGTTTTTAAGTTACACGAATTTATTAGGTTTGTACTTGGACTAAGTTTAAATGTTTGTTTCTAAACAGAAAAGAGCTTGTGAGAAAAATTATTTTGTGTGAGTTGGAATGTAGCTTATAGAGGGATTTGTAAGTTGTGCATTTGTAGCAAGGGTATCATGAAATGATATTGTTATCTAAGCTCTATTTCCAATAAATTTAATGAAAAACTCAGATAGGAGCTCAAGGCTTCAAAATTTCCTAACCAATGACTGGGAAAAGACAAGGGAGGAAGGAAGAACTCATCAAGATCATCTGGAACAAAGTCTTAAAATGGAATTTACTTTGATTTCCCCACATCACATTGATTTGCAATAAGGTTTATACAACTCTAGATCAGAAGCACCATTTGGGATGTCAAGGGACCATATCTCTCATAGAAGCATCTGTCTGGAGAGTAACTCATACATTTGAGGTCTTCTAAGCAGTGCAAGTTTTCATTTAACCCCATAAATGGGGGCCTTTGAAAGGGAGACTTGTGTTACTTTAAATTCCCATCTTCACCTCTCCAGCAGTGCCCCCAGTTCCTAGCACAGCTGCTCTGTGCTTTCAGAACAGCCATGTGAAATTGGTGTCACTCATTCCAGCCTTGCTCCTGCCTGTGGATTTAAGAATGGGAGAAAATAAGCCTTCATTTCAGGAATTAAAAAATAAATTACCTGTATTTAAGAAAATAAAATAATTCAGCCCTGAATTGCCTGTGTTGGCCCCTTAAACTCTGTGTTTCTAAGTATAAACTTTTGGAAGTACTACAAGCACCTTGCACACACTGTTACTTTATCTCTGTGGGGTTTTTGTGTTTGACTTAAAATAACAATCTGGCCTTCATGGTTGTTACAAGTTGTATTTCTAGCTACTAACTTAGTTCTGCTTAAAGCAGATGTATGTAGTTACCTAACAGAATAAAAGTTCTTTGGTTGTTTGGTAACTCAGATTCTAAAGCGTTCTGTATTTTTTTCATACTTTTGCATTTTTAGTCACACTTCCTTAGACTGCTTTTCTCAAGTTAAAAAAGTAAAATATATCTAGACCACAGTTGAGTTAAAAAAGTAAAATATATGTAGACCACATTTGTGGCATTTCCCAGCAAATTTGCTAATGCTGTCTTCAGTTACATAATCCACAGTGGGAAGTGAAATAAGGCACCAGACAGCTTTCTATTATTAATCAATTTTTTCTATCAGTTGATCAGGATTAGCTTTGAAGCAAGGAGTGACCTGGAAGAAAAGCTGCTTGATATTTCACTGCTATTTTTTAAAAAGAATCCACTGCATTTGGAAATTATTCTCCTCCTTTCTTAGTAAATACTGTTTTGATTTTCCTGAAAAAAAGTTAAGTTACTGAGTTGCTATTGAAATACTGGTTTCCTTGTAGAAATATTTATTGTATTGGGATTTTCCAAGACTTTCTTAGACCATTTTCTTCTGACTCATAGAATTGTTTGAACACTTCTGTGTGGAAGATGTGGAGAAAATTTGGCGATTGCTTTTTTAGGGAAGGGCTTTGAGATAGATCTGGAGGATTTGTTCCGAAATAGGAAGGGGATGAATTACTGCAGAGTAGAATAGGCACTGTTTTCCAGTGAGAAACAAGTACTTTAGTTTTCTATTCCTTCAAGTATTTAGTGATTTAGAGTTGACCTGTTGCTTATAGAATATAAGAGAACAAACTCAATGAGCTACTGACTGCCTTAGATCCCAGTAAATCTGGGTGACTTTTGCTCACATGAATAATCCTTTCTTGAATTGCTTTGTGTTCCCTCACATTAAGCCAAGGCTTTACCAGCCACTGTTGCTCTTTCTATGGTTTCCTGACCCTCCTGTGCAATCTCCCACTTCAGTGTTTGTTTCCCAATTGGAGGCTCTGGGGATTATGGTGGATGCAGGGTAAAGTCAGTTGTTGACTTTCAGTGTATTATTTTATTTGCCTCCTGCTTGAACCATCTTTTTATTTAGGGAGGGCTTTAAGTTCTTGTAGGTAAGAATCTTGTGTAGGTCTTAATAATTTCTATTGCCTTTCTCTAGATTTTTTTTTAAATGCATCAACTTTTCAAAACCTTTCAATCAGAATTAATGTGAATAATATTGTATCATTAACTGTACTAAACTTTTTTATTGCAATTGACCATAATTTTGCATTGACCATTTATTTTACTTGCATTATTTACAGGGAATGTCTTATACTGAGGTCTTAACTGCAGATGCCCCATGTAATTTATTATGCAGTGGTGAACAAGTACATTTAGCTTAACTTCAGGAGTGTGCACACAAAGTTGTGATAGCTGGTTTATTCATTGAAGACATGCAGACTCCATTTGAGTGTGTGGCTGAGAGCTCTTTTCTTTAATTGAAGTCTCCTTCAGAAGGTAACTTGTGTTTGTCAGCTTTCTGAAGATTCTCACATCTCTGTGTTACAAACCTGCAAAATAGCAAAGAAATTTTATATTTTATTTATTAACTTTGTATATTTTTCAAATGAACAAAAAGGAAAACCATTTGTAAGACAAGAGTCTGTTTATTTTTTTCAATCTGTCAATTTATTTTGTCATTCCTGCCAAGAGCCTTACACAGATTGACAGGAATGACTGTTCTGAAGAATTCTCACTGGCCTACACTTGCTGTGTTGAGCTCCTCAAGGAAATGTTACAGCAGACTGACTTTCTGCTTGGGTTTATTACCAGTTATTGAAACAAGACTCAGTTGCATTTGTAGCTAAGAAATTAGGCAGTGTCTGACCATTTTCTAGAAGTATTTACTTGCCTTTTATACATTTTTCCCCTGGAAAATCACAATATTTATTTGGATCACCAGTGCCTGAGAGTTATTTAGGATGAAGCTTTCTAAGCACTTAGGAGCTTACCAGCTGTTAAGAGTTAATTCTGTTGTTACACTTTGTTATCAGAGGTCTGTGAGAGCTTTTGATTGACTGATTAATGCTGCAGAACTTCAGAGAGGCACTGTTATTAATGTGCTGATTGACATAAAATTATTCTAGTGAGAGTATTATAATAGCTGAAAATCCATCATCTTGATTATTATTGCTGCAAAATGCCATGGAAATGAGTAGTCAGCTATACATTATTCTAACTCTTGTTGAGAGTCAGATGCCTCACTCTAGTCTCCTCAGATACAGATCTCGTTTTGTTTGGCAGTCCATCAGAAACAATGTGACTGTTGAATGGGAAGGGCCTGGTGTTTGTAAAAGTGACTTGATTCATATAAATTTGGGAACATTTTCTCAGGCATCACCATTACTCAGGGCTGAGTCCAATGCAAACTTCCCTATGTTGCTGCCAGTAAAACTGCAGACTGTGAGCTGTGGTGTAAAGCAGCTCAGTGCAGTGAGAGCTGCCCTGTCCAGCTGGGGATTGGGATCACAATGTTCAAACACCCACCTTTGCCATGGTTGGATCCTCAGCCAAGTCTTGAGAGTTGCCTTGGGCTTTTCCCAAGGAGTAGGTCTCACCAATTGGCAGTGAGTTGAGGAAAAAATGGACTTTCCTGCAATGTGTTCCCTTTCAAGTTGCAGTAAAGAGCAGCGAGTCCAATGTTTCTGATCTTACAGACCCTTGTCAGGGATTGCAAAAGCAGAGTGGACTTTGTGCTGAAGCTTAGCTCATAGCTCAAATCCTGAACTATAGCTGTCACCCTCTGCTCTCCCCACTCAGATACCAGAGCTGGTTTTATTTTCTGATTCCTTACCTGCAAATTAAATTGTCCAAGCTATGTTACAGTGGCATTTTATTTCTGTGGTCTGTTTTAGTTGATGTTTTATACTGTAAACAGGTGTGTGCAAACTAGTTTTAACCCATTTACATCAAATTAGACTTTTGTCTCACATGTAGCAGTTAACTGAGCAGATGACAAGTACATTTGTGCTCTGAGATTTGTTTTCAGTGTTTGAAAAATGGAAGAAGTTGCTGTTCCCTGTAATAACTTCATGAGCCTGTGACCTTTCTTGCTGCCACAAATTAAGCACATAGCAACTTGCTCTTGTCTGGTTTGGGGCATATTATAAATTTAGAACTTCTGTTGTTGCTCTTGTTAACATGAGCACCAACTGTTGTCGTTGTCCTGTAGCACAGTCCTTTTGAGAAATGGACTGATTGGGCAACTGGAGGATTACAGTTCCTTTGGAAATATAATTCAGTGTATCTCATGTTATCAGAGAAGGCTGACAAGCGTTTCTCTAAGAAAGTATCAGTGGGCTGTGGATGAAATGAATGAAGCACTTTGTTTCACCAAGGAAGTGAAGCAAATCTTCCACAATTTCCCAGCAGATAAAAATAAATTGGTGACTATATTGTACATTAAAATGATGAGTTTACATAGTAGTATTTACCCTCATTTATCTACTTCTGTAAAGGACCTGCTGTGGTATTCTTTCATATGACCTTGGGTTTGTCACTCTGAAACTGGAAGGAGATGAGTCTTTCCAAATTTAACAGATACAGTGAAGCAGAATTTTCATGCTGCAAATATGTTTTGACAGGAGCTGGTTATTAACAATTAATGTTCTTTGTTAGGTTGGAGACCCAGTTGAGAAGATGCTGTAATATTTTTATTGGGGACTGCTAGAAAACCACTGCATACCTACCAATACTGAAGAAGGTTGTTCTGAAGAAATATAATGTTAAAGGAAAGAAATTTGGAAATGGATGTCAAAGAGTGGGTGAAATACATTGTAAAACACAGAGGGGTGATTTTACTGGGAATACTTGGAGAAAATTTTCTGAGAAGTGCCACGTTGCAGATCTGTTAAACATAAATGACATGACAAATTTGAATAAAATGAATAACAGAACAAATTTGAGTGACTGTCAGTGAAAACGTTGAGTGTGACCTTGTGCAGTTGTGAGGGGTTTAATTTTATCCATGGGAGCTTTAGCATGGTGGCAGCACTGTCCAGATCCTGTGTCTGTGAGAGGCTTTGCTCTTGTTTCCTCAGCAGTGGGGACTCCTGTTACAGTAATCCTTGGGCTCCTGTTGGACACAAAGGCAGCCCTGTTCCTGGGGATTGTGGCCTTTGTACAGCTGTGTTCTCCAAGCAAAGCCATCTCCCCTCTTTAGGCAAACATTTGCATCAGTGGTTTGGGTTTGGTTTTCCATGCAGTGACAGCTTTTCATGTGTGACATAAAGGCAAAATTGCTCTGGATAGCAAGACACCACCTTGATCAGCTGTGTGAGGAGAGCTTTTGGGTCTGCAGTGGACTCAAAAGTCCTTTTTTTTTTAAATGTCACTTATTTGTGTGACTGCTGCTGGATTGGAACATACCTGGTTTGTCAAAGAGCAGAATAAAATGGCAGGTAAAGGCCTAAGTAGTTACTTTTGAAGATAATTTAGCTAAAACCACAGATGTTTTTGATGTAATCCGCTCAAATGTTCAGTGATCCAAATAGGGCCATGACAAATATTTGGGTTTTTTATTACAGATGAAGGCAGACTGATCTAGTAGTGCTCATTTTAAACTTGTTGCTACAAGTAGTTGTGTGAGGGCTTTCATTTGCATTACCTTTAAGTGCTGCTGTCAATATAGGTGGTATTTCTAATTATCTGAGAGTAACTTCATTTCACAAACATTTTGGGGCAAGCTCTAGTGACTGGAAGCAACATTTTCTGGGCTTAGATAAAAGCTCTTGATTGGTTAAAGCGGAGACTTAAATTTAGACATTCTCTGTATTAAATACACAATTTGGGTGCTCTATTTTTAACTGAATTTTAAATAAAAACTGGCTAAATATAGAGAACAGTTATTTCTGGAAAGTGTGTGTGCCAGCTGACATTTCTTTTGCTGCTGCTTTTGTCTCAATACTTAGCAAAACAAAAGCTCATGGCATAGAAGTACAGAGAAGAATGTTCATCGAGTTTTCTGTCCTGGGCTGGCTGTGGGAGCTGTGGCAGCCATGGAGCAACTTGCTGGGAATTTGTAGTGAATGGGGGAGGCTTTGTGGTTAGGGAGGGTGGGAGGCAGGAATATACCAGGAGTTGGAGTGGCTGAGGAAGTCTACAGCGAGTCTGGTCCCATATTTGTGTCCCTTTTTTGCTGTTTTAGAAATATTGGCATAAGGGCAGAAATAACATTTCCAAATCTTGCTAGGATAAAAGGTCTACATTTAATTATTTATACTTAATTGTTCCATCACAGGTCTTGTGTGGGTTCAAATTGCATGGGATTAAACCCTTGTTTGCCATGCCTTGTAATTGTTGGGTGACATTCTGTACTACTTAAGTCATTATAAGTAAGTCTTGTAGTCTATAAATTTAATACTTCCTGGGATATGCGCTCAGGTTAGTCAGAAGGTGTCGGGGATTGGAATGAGATGCTGCAAGAGTGGATGACATATTCTGACAGACAGTATAAACTGGTTTTGTCTCTTGTCTGGTACAGAGTTATGGTACATAATTTAATTTACAGAAGGTAACTTGTATGAAGAAGACTAGAGATAGCTCACAGTTCAGCTTCTAGGGATTGGTGTAATACCACACATTTAACACAGGCTTCCCACTCAGAATTTTTCACCAGTTTTTTAAAATCTGTTTATATGAAATTTGTGAACAGTGACATTTTCTAGTCTTACAAACTCTGTATAATGGCAATATATTCCCTTCTGCTTCTCACAGACTGTTGGGTCATTTCTTTCTCTTGGCATGGCACACCTGTGGTGTCATCCTCACATTTCTTGTACTGACTACCATAATTCCACAAGTTTGTGGTGAGACACTGTAACATGATCTTCATTGCTATCATTAAAGTGGAGACTTTGCCAAACATTTGCAGAAATTGGTGTTTTAAATAGCCCAGCTCAGAATTTTCTTATGCTTTCCATGGCAACAAGTTCATCTGTTATGCAAATGTCACGTTAACAGTCTCTGTCAGTGCATGGCTCAGTTTCTTTCCTGCAAAGAGTGTATTTAGTGCTTGGTACAAATAGTTCCATGCAGTTTGGAGCATGTACCTCTGTCTTCATGTGTCCTGAACACCTTCCCAAGGTGAGGCTTCATCATCCCTTTCATATTGTGGTTGGAAAATGCAGTGATTAAAGTGTGCTCTTTGTGAGTGAAGCGATGGTTAATGGGTAGCACTACGCTTATACAACAGGCAGTTTGGTATTAATAGAATTGCTGTGAAGTTTGGCTTCCTCTTTCTCCTGCTCCTACTGGGTAAGCTTGAAAGTGTCTTTTTATGGAAGAGGAGATGCAAGTTCTGCTGCAAAAAATTACAGAGAAACCTTTGCTCACTGCATTTGCCCATAATCTGTAGATAATTCACAAGACTTTTCCACTTTTTCTGTACTATATAGCTGTATGTATTCTTCCTCTCCAGCTTTAATATTATTTGATATATTAGATCTGGGCAGATTGACTACAGAACCGTGATCTCCTGTAGCTCTGAAATATTCTTGTGGTTCTCAGGAGTTGGAGGTTAAAATTCTGTTGTGCTTGTTTTTGTACACTGTGAAACAGCTCATGTCAATTTTTCATTTGCTTAACAATACAAGTTATGTCTAGACAAAGTAGTTGTATCTGATAACTTTATAGTGATGTTGCAAGAAGTACACTCCACCAAATACTTACAATGATGACAGATTGAAGAAAACAAGGTAATAAAAGCTTTTACATTTTGCTTTTTTCTGCAGGTTTTCATACCTACCTGACAGCATTGTTGAAATAGACCCCTTAATGATACTGTGTGTGGAGCCATTTACATTTAATTGACATCCCTTTTAATGAGGTGTTTCTTTTAAAAATTGATCTGTGGCTTGAATTTCATCCTTAGACTTGCTGGAATAGGATTAAAAATGTGCTGACTTTGCCTCTAAAATTTTCAGTTTTAGAAAGATTCAGTTCTGAAAATGGAGGTTCTCCTGTGTATGTACCCACCAGTGCCTGGGATGATCTGTAGCCAAAGTGGGAAATGCTCCTAGTACAGTGTATCTATCTTACACTGACAGAGAAATAAAAATTGAAATCTTTTTCTGGGTTGTGGGGAAAAATTACTCAAAAATTATCACCAAAGGTGTTCTGTGGCAGCATTGGAATTTCTGAGCCGTGGGCTCTTGGGAAGCCTGTGTTTGGGTTTTGTAGCCTGTTTTGTTGCCAGTACAAGGGTGTTTTTCTCCAGAGCACTTGGTAGGCAGCAGTTTCATGTGTTGTTTCATTTTAAGTTGGGAGCTTTAGGGTTCCAAAGCCATTCCCTCCCCAGGTAATGAGTGTGTCTGTTCAGAGGTACTTGGAATTCCTCAGCTAAGCTTGCTGGAATCCTTTCAAAGCTGTACTTAGCTGCAAGTACTTAAAAGGAGCTTTGATATATTGTTGTATTAACAGTAATATTGTGGAAGAAGTCGATGTTACAACATTTAAGCAATGTTTGTTTAAATAAGATAGAATTGCTGAGGCTTTTTCTTTCAAGGTTGCAATCTTTTTATTCATAGCTTAATACTAGGGTTTTTACTATTTTTACTCTTGCTTCCTTTTTCTCCAGTAATTTGCAGTGTGACATTTTGAACCTCAGCTATCCTAGATCACTTAAAACTTTGGACAGCAATTTAAAAAAGATTTAATTAGCAGAGTCTAGGAGCTGGTGGATGCTGTGAGGAGACCCTGAGCCAGGTGCTGGGGCTGTAAGGCTGCAGTGCTGGATGGGCAGCAGGGACCCTGTGCTGTCTCCTCTGAAATGTGGCTCTTGGCTTGGATATTGGAATAAAATATTTGCATAACTTTGTGGGTTTGAGGTCATGTTTCTGGCAAATTTCTGTAATCCCCCTGATTATATGAATAATCCTCATATACATTCATTATATATGTATATCAGGCATGTTGTGCTTATAAGCTTTCCCTAAATGTTGGGAGTTCTTGGCTGTCTCAGTGGCTCAGAGCAGCCCTTAACACACAGCTATGCTGCCCTTTATTTAGCAAGGTGGTTTTTGATTTGTCTTTGCTGTGTGAGCAAGTGCTGGTAGAGAATAATGAAAGATTTTGTGAATAGTGGAAGAACTAAAAAAAAAACCCACCAAACAAACAAAAAGCAAAACAAAGAGTCTTAAATGCAAACAGAGAAACATATTTAAGGAACAGCCTTAGTATTCACATCTTAATAATGAGCATTTTGAATGAAACAGCATTTTTTGGTGCCTAGTTACCTTACTATTTAATCAATTCAGCTTATTAAATATGTAAGGTCTTTAACAGCCATGTGCTGTGCCATTCACAGTTGGACAAGATTCTAAGACGTCACTGCAACACGATTTTGCGTTTTGTTGTGCACCTCCAGCCAACACAACTTGGATTTAATTTTTTTGAAGCAAGTTAAGCTGTTCTTTTGGACGTAGCATTCTGTGTGTGAAAAAGGCCTTCATGTGTTCTGGCCTGTCTGCAGAACAAACAACTACTCAGATTTTTACTGATGTCTGAAGGCTTAAGGAATTTATTTTGAAAAACATGACATCAACCAGCATTCTGGATACAAGAACAGATGAATTCTGGTGCACAGCAAGCTGTTTCTCAAATTAAAATTCAAGTTGCTAAAAGTATGTTAAAATACATTAATCAAAAGAATATGGAAATGACAGTGCAGTTGTTTTCTGCTGAATTTTCCAATAGAATGTTTTAGCTTGAATATTCACTTAATCTTTATTCCATTCTTTTTAATGCCAAAGTACTTTTTTTTTTTTTCCAATAGAAGAAAATAATTAGAAGTTGTTTTATAGGATAGTAGCAGCTATTGCACAGGATTGGTGCAGACTTTAATCTCAACCAGTTCCAACGGGTTAACTAGTGAGTTTATGTTATTACACTGATTCACAGCATGAAACTGTGTGGCATTGTCAGTGTAATGTGTCATTTTGTCTTTCCCCTTCAGCCACAGCCTTGCCAAGTGCTGCCCTTGTCTGTCCCCTAAGAATTCTTTCCAGGGGGTCTCTGAAGGAGCTTCTCCACTGTTTTCCAGGAGACTTGAGATTTGGGCAGGTTTCTGTGGTACTTTTCAGCAGAGCACTCATGGGGTAAGGTCTGGGTGTGTTATTAGGCTGCAGTTAGTTGTTGGCTGCAGATCTCAAAGAAGTAACAATAATGTCAGTTCATACCAATTATTCTTTTTCCTTATTGACCCAAGAATTTTGGGGAGACAAATGTCCACATTCTGTATTTCTGTAAGAGGTTGAAGCAGTGTTTGAGCTCAGGTGTGAATGCCCTTCTTACTTTATGATCTTAACTGTGAACATGTTTGGTGCTGCAGTTAAAGGTTATTAAAGACAATGGCATCTTGTACAGTTGAGCAATATTTAATTACAGAGTTCAGCTCCAAGTGTATGGAAAGACTGTGTTAAACGTCTTCCCTCCCAGCTTCTGAGTATGCTTATTCCATCCCACCAGAAATAACTCTGTGGTTTAATAGTCTCATTTAGTAGTTTGGTTAACAGCAAAAGTCTGAGCACAGCTAACTGTAGGTTCTTCAGAGTTGTCTTGGTTTTATCAATAAAATGAAGTGTGGGCAATTAAAGATTACTTCTCTTTTACACTGTTACTCTGTTGTTATCTGAACTGCTCCAAAATTGGTGGGAGTACTGATGACCTGGACATTGGCAGTGGCATGCGTTCTCCTGTGCCTGTTGCAATGTTAAAGGGATTGTAAAGGTGTGAAGGCTGAGCTATCTTACAGCAGAAGTGGAGAGGGGAGAAAAAGGAACCCTGTTGAAAGTTGCAAGACAAATTGCAAATTGGTGAATTCCTCTTTTGATCTTCATCACTACAGACAAGTTCCTACTTTCCATCTGTTTATTTCATTCATTTTCCTTTGCATCTTCCTTTTGCAATTCTTCTAAAGCACATACACACATATTAAGTTCTGCCCTTCATTTATTCTTTTGTCGTTGTTTCCATTTCACTTTCCCTGTGTTTCATTCCTGTATCTTTCTTGTTTAGACCAAGTGGAGGATCCAGCTGGCCGTAGCAGCCATGTAGGACCCTTCAGGAACCTGATGGTAAGTGCACGTGTGTACTTATACTCAGGCTTCCACCAGGTTCTGTGTTCAGAGGCATTTCCCCCCTCCTGCAGGCTTCAGTTCATTCCTGACCTCTGAAACAATAAGAAAACTAAGGGACAGGCCTTGGACTACTCATTGATACCCTTTATATCAGTAGTAGGTTGTGTTTTTATTGGAAATCTGCAGGAAGAAAATGATGCAAATCTTCCAAGTTTATATGGATTTTAAAAGCACTTTGAGAACTCATGAGAGAAAGTCTATCAACAGCTGTTAAATGTCTTCAGAAGTTTCTGAACTCCAAATACATGAAAGCTGGGAGAGCATATCAGTGAAGCATCACCTATTACTCTGTTCTTAAATTCTCTTCCTGGGCACGTGCTGTTGAATGGTCGGGACCATGAAATTGTGCATCTGGGACAGTCATTGTCATGTTTCAGTGCAGTGAATTCTTTGAACCTTTTCAAAGAAAGCTGTGACCTAGAAAATGAACAAACTAAAGCCATCTGCAATGGTTTGGTGTCTCTCATTGATATGTGTCAGAAATTGATCTGACACATCTGAAATGTTGTCCATGCACAAGAAGTTTGTTCACTGTTCAGAGAAAGGGGAAGTTGGGTGCTGGGTGAATCCTCTCTTAAATGCATCGGTGCTCAAAGGCCAAGAACTTGAAGCATCTCCAGCTGTATCATGGAGCAGGTTACATCATGAGCAAGTTGCATCTCTTTTTAGGGCTGGCAGAACTTGCAAATGGTCTGCTTTCCATCAGTAGCATAAGGTATGTGACATAAGTACCTTGATTTTGTGTGGAAAATCCTGCTATTGTAGTGATTTCTCAGATTGTAATTGGATTTGAGGTACTATCAATTTTATATTCTCTAACTGGACGACACTTTGAAACATATCTGCATGCTTTAGCACTTGGGATTTGTGTTGGTGCCTTTTCATATTTTACCTCACCCTTGAAAGAGCACAGTATATTGCCAATATTGTTAGAAGAAAGAATGAATTTGGTCTTGGTTTGAAGACTTTGACAGTAACCTGTTGTTATGCTGGAATTCAGTGCTACTGTAGAGTTAGATGCAGAATTGCCCCGTGACTTCATCTTCAGTACATTGGACACTGCACTGTGGGGGGAAAAAGTGTCTCAGAGCACGTGCCAGGTTTGGCAGGTGAGAGGGGCCTGTGCACCAACCTTCTAATTCTTGTTCCCAATCTCACCTGTCAAGAGAGATTAATCAAGAGTTTTGTTGGTTTTAGGTCAAGATACTGATTGTGGTCTTCAGATGATAAGTGGTCTGCAAGTTCTTAGGGTTCTAGGAATCATGTATGATTTGTTATGTCACTCATAAGGTGTATTGTGATGCATGTTTGCTTCCTAGGAATGTGTTAAAATCTTACATTTCCACTTTTCCCAGAAGTGGAACTGTTGGATTGTGTTACTATACATTCCCAGAGAATTTCAAGTGACTTGGGAGATACTTCTGGAAACTTCTTTGATATCCTTCATACTCAGATCTTGGTAGTGTTGGTTGTAATAATGAACATTAGAGGTGCTGATAATGAAAAATGGTGTTCAAATTGGACTTTCAGTTGCTTGTCATGTAAGGAGAGGTGTGCTTTAACTTCCTGAAGCCTATGTGAGCACCCAAGTATGTGCTGAATCTTCTGACAGTCACAGGTTGAAAATTGAATGTTGCATTGTTCCAACAATCCAGGATCAGTCCTTTATTGCAGGTTAAACATGGGCATCATAACAATAATTGAGGATATTCAGAGAAAATTGCTAGTTCACTTTGAGAAGGATGTGTGTGTCTTGTCCAAAGGTGACAAAAATTCAGTCTGCGTGACTATTGTCAGGTTATAAGACTAAAATCTGTTAGATTAGATGAGAAATTAAAAAAGGTTTATTATATACATAAAACTGAAACACATTGGAATTTGGGGACGGCCTGTGAAATCTGAGCTCCTTGAGAGGAAATATAGATAATTATTTAGTTTATTCAAATCAAAACAAGTGTTTCCTTTTAAAGCTGAGGCTGTCTGAGCTGTTCTCTTGGGGGGGTATGTGTACTTGGAACTTCTTGGAACAGAGGAGCATTTTTTTAAAGGCATTTCAGTTTCTTGGCTCAGGATGTGAAAAATATTTTGAAGGGGTAAAAAGGAGGAATTTGTTGACAGGATTGTGATGTGGAAGAATGTGCTTCTAACTAGGAAGTGGATTTAGGGCTGTGATGGACATTTCTGTTATCAAGTAGCATTTTGTGTGTTAGAGGGGGCAAAGGAGGAGTTTGGATTGCTGCTTCTGGACAGTTCTTCCCAAGAATTGTGTGTAAAACCATGGAGTTTCAGTGGGGTTTTCTATATTCTGTGTGGAGACTACAGTCTGCAATGAAGTGAATCAAAAGCTATAAACTTTCATTTGTTATTACACACCCCATATCATAATTTCTGTATGTTATAGGCCTGAATCTATAAGATTAATGGCAAAAATTAGCAGTACTTCGTAGTGGAGTGGAAAATGAAGTTTTCAGTGTTTCCATCTTACAGTACTGGTCAGCTCTTTGCATTTAATGCCCTTTTGTGTTCATCATCCTCTGCAACTAATACATGCTGCTTCTTCATTTTGTAACTGAAAGTGGTAACTTGAAAGTGGTGTTTGTGTCAGGACCCATCAAAATACCTTCAACATTTTCTGTTACCCAGTTCCATCTCATTTGGTTGTACTCCCTTTGCCCTGTTTGTCAAGCTCATGCTGTTTTCACTCTTCTCATGATGTTATTGCTTCATTGTTTTTATCATAACTCTCCTCATCATTCAGAACGTTTGTACAACTAGAACAAACCTCTATGGGTTTCTATTTTGTAAGGTCTTCCAATTAACATTAGGATTAATAGTATATGAAGAGATTTTCTATTTTCCAGATACTTCTGTGAGATACAGGAATTTAGTGGCCATATTAAGGTATTGGCTAACTGCATGATGTGAGCTGCTTAACCCTGGACAGGTAGTTTGTTCTTGTTTGAAAGTGAGGAAAGTATTACAGTGTCTGAAGTTTTTTACCTGAATGTTGTCTGTTCTCCTAATCAATCATTTGTATTCCACAGGAAAGCAGGGTCTCTACAGGAGTTTGTTATGCTCCAAAGCTGAGGGTTTAAGTCTGCCACTCATGTATGACAAATAAAAATTGTTAAGCAGGAATAATAAATGCTTTTTTCCCACTAGGAAAGAAGAAGACTCAGGAAGGTAAAAACAAGGGGAAGAAGGCAGCAGATACAAAACAGAAAAAGGCTGATTTGGATTCTACTTCTGCAGATATGAAGGATTCTAAAGAAGGTGAGTTCTTGAGTGTCTTATTTTTTCCTTCTATTTTTCTTTTTGAATCAAAGGATGCTTGTCATGTTTAGTGCATTAGCAGGTTATCTTACTGTAGCAAAGTGAACATGTTTGTATCATTTACCCCAATTGTTTTACTAGTTAGGAACTTGGCTATTAGAAACATGTCATTAAATGTACAACTCTGACCACAGGAAAAACTAATGTGCTGCAAAATTGAGACATAAACCCAAAGTCCTTAGAAGATAATAGCAGAGCAAAATCCTTATTCTAGTGTCTTTGGAGCTTAGTTTCATGGTCATTATTTATTGCTAATTAACAAAGTACCAAGGGGGGAAAAATGCAGTATTAATTCTTTTGACCCATTACTCTTCCGTTCCTTCCCTCTGTTGTCCTTTCTGCTCGCACAACACGTGCGCCACTGTTCAGGTGTCTTATGGCCCAGCTAAGGAATGGAGAAGGATTTTTTGCTCTATAATGTACCCACTTAGGCAACATTGTGGGGATTGGCAGCAAAGGTGTTTTCCTAGAATCGTTGCAGAATCACAGAACATTTTGCATTGGAAGGGACTTTAAAGCTTTATCTTCTTCCAACCCCCTGCCATGGGCAGGGACACCTTTCACTAGATAAGGTTGCTCAGAGCCCCATCCAACCTGGCCTTCTTTTCTTCAGCAATGGATATACCTGAGAACAGATAGGTAGGACTTGCATGCAGGAAAACATTCATCCACACAAGTAAATAAACGAGAAGCGGTGATGTTGTCTTGGGTCAGGAGCGTTGGATATGTTGTGCTAGAAGAGAAAAGGAGAAAAAGTTGTAGCATATCCTGAAGTGTTTGGTAAAAATATCTCATGCTTTTCTTTATTGCACTCTTGTGTTCCAGGTCATAAAGAGGAAGATGAAACGCCTTCTGTTTCTGCTGTGCTTTCTCTGGAACAAACAGCTGTGATTCAGGAAATGGTAAATCAAGATGTACTTCCAAAGCTGATGGTCCCCAGCCCAACCAACGAAACACAAGTGGTAACTGAAGACAAACAAGGAGAAGCAATAAACTGTGCATCAGATGATTTAGATGATGATGAAGAGGAGGATGAAGAAGAGGAAGATGAAGAGGAGTTAGAAGATACCAATATGCCTAAAGAAAATGCTGAAATGCCTTTGATATGTGAAGAAAAGTTGGACTCCATGGAAGAACAAAAGAGTACGTCAGAGGAATCTCCAGAAAGCTCTCCAAAGAAAAAACTCGTGGTGAAAATTCCAAAAGCAGAGGGGGAATCCAACGGTGATGTTCAGGAAACATTCATGTTTCCTTGCCAGCATTGTGAGAGGAAGTTTACAACAAAGCAGGGACTTGAGCGCCACATGCACATCCATATATCCACCCTGAGCCACGCGTTCAAGTGCCGGTACTGCGGGAAAGCCTTTGGCACTCAAATCAACAGGCGGAGGCACGAGCGACGCCACGAGGCTGGGCCGAAAAGGAAACCATTCCTGACACTGACATCCTCACAACACTTGGATAATGTTGCTGATAACCAAGTGATTGTGGATGATGGTCTTAAAGATGACCTGAATGTTTCCAGTCTTGTGCAAGACTCTGTTGTCTTGGATTCTGAGAAAGTTTCCCAGGAAATGTCAAACTCCGCGTTTGCTGAGGAAAATAAGGAGCCCAAAGAATTGCATCCGTGCAAATACTGCAAAAAGGTTTTTGGTACTCACACCAACATGCGGAGGCATCAGCGTAGGGTTCACGAGCGTCATCTTATTCCCAAAGGTGTCAGAAGAAAAGGGTTCTTTACTGAAGAGCCACCTATCCCAACAGAGCCAGCCCCAGCAGTCCAGAGTGTGTACATAGCAAGCACAGAAATAGAAGAGGAAGGTGAAGGAGATGATGTCTATCTTATGGATATATCCAGCAATATCTCGGAGAATTTGAATTACTACATTGATGGTAAAATTCAGTCCAACAGCAGCACTAGCAATTGTGACGTGATTCAGATGGAGTCCAACTCTGCAGACTTGTATGGATTGAATTGTATAATCAGTCCGGTCACAGTGGAAATTTCCACAAATTTAAAGGTTACACAAACACATGTGAATGAACCTCCTAAGGAACCCTCTAGCAGTGGGAGCAGTGAATCCAAAAAGAGAAGAACTGCCAGCCCTCCTCTTGTACCAAAAATAAAAACTGAAATAGACCCAGAACCTATAACTCCTACTAGTTCTTTAAATCTTCCGCTTAGTATTTCAACAGAAAGCTTACCTTTTCATAAAGAAAAAGGGGTTTATTTGTCATCAAAATTAAAGCAGCTTCTTCAGACACAGGACAATAAGAAGATAACTCCATCAAGTGAAATCCCTAAAATAGGACCTTCTGTTACATCATCGTCTGTTTTGCCTCCAGTATCCAGCAGGTTTAAAAGAAGGACCAGCTCTCCTCCCAGCTCTCCACAGCACAGTCCAGTGCTTCGAGACTTTGTCAAATCAGGTGAGGGAAAAACTGTGTGGAACGATAATATTCGGAGTTCAAAAATGCCAAAGTTAGAAAGCCACAGCAACTCACCTGCTTGGAGCTTGACTGGAAGGGAGGACAAAGAGACTTTGAGCCCTCATTGCTTTGAAGAATATAAAATATCAAAAGAGTGGACAGCAGCTCCAACTTTTGGCAGTGTGTGCAACCAGCAGCCACTGGATTTATCCAGTGGTATGAAACAAAGGTCTGATGTCAAAAGCAAGACTCAGGTTCCCTGGGAATCTGTTTTAGATCTAAGTGTGCATAAGAAGCCTTGCAGCGATGCTGAAATTAGGGAATACAAAGAAAATTCCACACATCCAACGTGTAGTGGTGTTAAGAAGAAGAAACCCACCACTTGCATGCTGCAGAAGGTTCTGCTGAACGAGTACAACGGGACGGATGCAGCCGCAGAGAGCGCGCTGGGCACGGACGGCACCAGCCCCAGCAAGGCCCTGGAGCCTCAGGCCGAGCCCGACGCGGATCCCGCTCTCTCGGCCTCGTCTTCCACTGACACCCAGCCCCTCAGCTCCTCTGCTTCCCCTGTGCCACAGGCATCTGCTGCACCTGCTGTGTGCCAGCTGCCTCCATTGTTAACGCCCACCAACCCGCCCTCCCCGCCGCCCTGCCTGCCCGTCTTAACGGTGGCCACGTCACCTCCCCCACTGCTCCCAACGATGCCCTTACCCATTCCAGAAGTCTCTGCCAGTGCCACTAACACTTCCTCCTGTCCCTCGCCACTCTCCAACACTACTACCCAGTCCCCACTACCAGTTCTTTCACCTACAGTTTCTCCTTCTCCATCCCCTGTCCCTTCTGTTGAACCTCTTATTTCTGCTGCTTCACCTGGCCCCCCTACACTGTCTTCCTCATCTTCCTCCTCCTCTTCCTCCTCTTTCTCATCCTCTTCCTCCTCATCATCTCCATCTCCACCTCCTCTTTCTGTAGTCTCTTCTGTTGTTTCCTCTGCTGATAACCTTGAAAGTTCTCTCCCAATAATAAAACAGGAAGAAGCTGAAAGCGAGCAGCAGAAAGCGAGAGAAGAGCCTCATACTTCAAGTGAATCAGGAGTAGTGCAGGAAACGTTCAACAAGAGCTTTGTGTGCAATGTCTGCGAATCACCTTTTCTTTCCATTAAAGACCTAACCAAGCATTTATCCATTCATGCTGAAGAATGGCCCTTCAAATGTGAATTCTGTGTACAGCTTTTTAGGGATAAAACAGACTTGTCAGAACATCGCTTTCTGCTTCATGGAGTAGGGAATATCTTTGTTTGTTCAGTGTGTAAAAAGGAATTTGCTTTTTTGTGCAATTTGCAACAGCATCAACGGGATCTCCATCCAGACAAAGAGTGCACACATCATGAGTTTGAAAGTGGGACTTTGAGACCCCAGAATTTTACTGACCCCAGTAAGGCGAATGCAGAGCACATGCAGAACCTGCCAGAAGATTCTTTGGAACCTTCAAAAGAGGAGGAAGATGAAGATCTAAATGATTCTTCTGAAGAGCTTTATACTACTATAAAAATAATGGCTTCTGGAGTGAAATCTAAAGATCCAGATGTCCGTATGGGCCTCAATCAACACTACCCAAGCTTTAAACCACCTCCATTCCAGTATCACCATCGTAATCCTATGGGTATTGGAGTTACTGCAACAAACTTCACAACCCATAATATCCCACAGACTTTTACTACTGCCATTCGATGCACAAAATGTGGAAAAAGTGTTGATAACATGCCTGAGTTACACAAACACATACTGGCCTGTGCATCTGCTAGTGATAAAAAGAGATACACACCTAAAAAAAATCCAGTACCCCTCAAACAGACAGTGCAGCCTAAGAATGGCATGGTGGTTATTGCTGGGCCTGGGAAGAATGCCTTCAGACGAATGGGTCAGCCTAAAAGACTCAATTTCAATGTGGAGATTAGCAAAATGTCCTCCAATAAACTAAAAATAAGTGCATTGAAAAAGAAAAACCAGCTTGTACAGAAAGCTATCCTGCAAAAAAAGAAATCTGCCCAGCAGAAGGCAGAACTGAAAAATAACCCATCTGAGACGGACTCTCACATCTGCCCCTACTGTAACAGAGAGTTCACTTACATTGGGAGTTTGAACAAACATGCATCATACAGCTGCCCCAAAAAACCCATCTCTCCCTCCTCCAAAAAGAATTCTTCCAAAAAAAGTGCAGCTTCTTCACCTGCAAACAGTGACAAAGGCAGCAACCAGCGCAGGCGAACGGCGGATGCAGAAATCAAAATGCAGAGCACTCAGCCTCATCTGGGCAAGACGAGAGCGCGAACCTCAGGACCTGCACAGCTCCAGCTCCCCTCTGCCTCCTTCAAGTCCAAACAAAACGTTAAATTTGTACCTTCCATGCGGTCTAAAAAGCCAAATTCATCTTCATCCTTGAGGAACTCTAGTCCTGTAAGAGTGTCTAAAATGTCCCATGTTGATGGGAAAAAAACTAAGGTGGTTTCTAAGAACAATTCCTCTGGAATCTCCAGCAAAGCTTCCCGGAAATTGCACGTCAGGATACAAAGGAATAATAAAGCTGTTTTGCCAAGTAAATCTGCTGTGGCGAGTAAGAAAAAGGCAGACAGGTTCAGTGTAAAATCTAGGGAGAGGATTGGAGGACCAATCACACGGAGTCTGCAGCAGGCAGCAAATGCAGAAGCAGCAGAAAACAAAAGAGATGAAAGCAGTACAAAGCAAGAACTGAAAGATTTCAGGTAAGCATTTAATTTGAAGTTGAAACAACCCAGGAACACGTTGCTTGCTGTTTTGCTTGCTGGTCTTTTTTTTTTCTTTGTCTTTTTTTTTTGTCTTTATTTTTGAGTTTCTCATGCTTAAATAAAAAAAGAAGTTGCATTTCCTAAAACATGGATGAGCAGCTTACTGATGCTGAGGTATGATGTACATACTTGATGCATTTTGTCATGTCATGAAATTATACACGGTTTGTATAGAGAATGTCTTTAATTATAAACTGAATTGAAAACTCTGGAAAAAAAATGTCAATACCTGAGTGCAAATAAACTTAATGTCATTAAACTCAATGTTATTGGAGACACTGACCTTGTATTTGGTATCTGACATCTAAGGTAGCCCAGAAGCATTCTAGATTTATTTATGGTGGTTCACTAAGTTAAAAAACATGACTGCATTCTTTACTCACTAAAATAACTTGCTTTGGTTTGTAATAAAAAGCATTCTCTGCATATATATATATATATGAAAGCAACAAACCATGACCAAATACTTCAAAAATGTATGTGCATACGGACTGAGATCATAAAATACTTAATATAAGGGAAATAGACATGTAAGAAAAGTTACATGAACATGTAAATTTGTTAGAAGTATCATGCTTTTTATGTTTCACTATAAAACTTTATAATTAAAGTTCTATTTCTTTTTGAGAAGAAGCATTTTAATCACAAGAAAGGGTAATCCTTCAATAAATAAATAAAAATCTTAATCTACGTGCCTGAGTCCCGATTTACGTCTTCATGTAGTCTCTGAAATCAATAGTATATTTTGCACAGTGTTTATAACCTTTGTTACCTTGCTCCTGCCCTGTTTTTCTTGGAAACAGGCACCTGATTTGCTGAGGAACTTTCACAAAGCTCGCTGGTAATTAAGAGTTCTTTTGGGGTTGGTAATTGCAGCGCCTGGCTGTGATTAACACCAGATTTAGGGCCGAGGGTAGGGTTTTTTAATCGAAGTCATTGCTGGAGGAGGAGGGGGAGGAACTGGCAGCCTCTGTCAGAACAAGTTAGAGCAGGATCTGTTCATTGTCAAAATCCAAACTGTTCACAGCTTGTGTGTCTTACAGTGAAGATCTCCAAGGTGCAAATAGTGAGGAAATACTTTGTAAAGTAAAAGTGGTCAATATAGCAGAATTATTCCCAAGTTCTGGAGGAGAATTTGACTTAAAATAATCCATACCCAAATTAGGATATGTTGAAGGAGAAAAATGTTATTGGAATTTGGAGACTAATGGTGTAAAAATGCCTTTTAGGAACAAGAAATGTCTACCAGGCCCGTTCCCTTGGGACATAAACATCTTCATGTTAATTCTCATCAGCTGCTCTCTTACTTATGTGTGAAACTGTATTTAAATGATGCCAGAACAGATCAGTAGAATAAGAAGCCAAAACACCACATCTTTCCATCTAAATGAATCATTTGACCTTAGGCAAAATAACCAAGTACTTGGAAATGGGTACATAGGGGAATTGTTTAGTAGTATTTGGGGAAATAACAATTGACCTGGGGCAAGGTTTCCTTGGCTGGCTCAAACACCTTTGGTTTACTTTGGCTGCTTGGAGTCTTTGTCGTTTAACAAATGGTTACACCAGGGAATTCTTTTTGTCTCTGAAGTAACTTTCATAAATCTAGATTGTCTACTCAAATTCTTTTTATATCAGTTATACAGTATGAAGAATTTTTCTGCCTTCATACACTAGTATCAGCATAGTTTAACTTTGATTCTGCTCTATGTCGGCACTGTTGGGTTTTGATTTTTTTTCCAGGAAATCTTAATATTTTTTCGAGACTTGCTTCATGTATATTTGTCTGCCAATTTGGTTTTCACCTTTCAGTTTTTCTGTGTAAACATACTTGTTCACAAATTGTTTTGTCATTTATCTTCAGTTTTTGTTTTGTTGGTTTTTTTTTTTTTTTAAATTTCTATTTTCTAGGAATCTCCTGTAAAAACAAAATTTAAAAAAAAATCCCTTAATGCCATGGTAGAGCTGTTGCATGCTCATCTTAGGATAAGCACTACACCAAGGGATGTGAAATCCAAGCTTGCAAAACTCCCAGAAGCTGAGTCACAGCCATAAAATTGCCTGCAGGCTTCTTGCTCATGCTCAATGTCAGGCCTAGATTTTCTTATTTTGTGCTTGACACAAATGGGATGATTCAGATTAAAGCAGAAGGTACTGTTAAACACAAATGAAACCACAGGAAATTATCAGAAATAGTGGGATTAACTGAACCAAATCTTTTGCTCTTGATTTTGCCTGCACCTTTGTGGATGGTGTTGGGCAGTTCAGTTTCTGTGCTTGGCAGAGCAGGTTCCTTCAGCCTGTCCAGAAATCAGTGTAGATTCAGGGCCAACAATTGCTGCACTCCGAGTATTTTTGTCATGTGTTAGGTCTTTTAAAGCCTTTTGTCTAAATGAGTCAGTAGAGGCCAACCTAGCAGGGCAGAATTACCTTCCCACCTTCTTCTCACTTTCTGAGTCTTTTAGATGTCCAGTTTAAATGGAAAAAGTCTGATTTGGATGTTTTATGGATTTTCCAAGTTCTTATTTACACATACAAATAAAACTTTATATAGCAGTGATGAATTTCTAACCACCAGATATATAATGGATGCAGTGTATCTTTTTATGGATAAGAAGGCTAGAGCAGGGCTACAGACCTGCATATTTTGAAAATAAGATATATAATTATTCTAAAAGGTTGTACACCTCTAATTTAAGACAATGAATTGGTCTACTGTTATAACAGCTTTTTATGGAAATACTGTTTGTCACGTGTTCATAGAACTTTCACAATTAATGACAGAATGGATGGAAAGTGACTAGTTTCTTTATACAGACACCCCTTTTATTTTTTGTTCTTAAAAAGTAATCTACCTCTTTAAAATTTGTAGTTTAATACTTGTTTGGTGAATTTGTGCCACTTTAACTTTCACTTTCACTATCATTCCCATTTTGTTACATTTCTGTTATGGGGACTTTATGTTGAAATATTGTATAAAGCATTTGTAGCAAGTTTAAGAAAATAAAATATTTAAAATTATTTAAATTGTTTTGGACACTTCAATTGTACTATATGTGATTTACATTTTACATTAATTTCATTTTGTTTTCATTTTGGGTTGTTAATCTTGGAGCATGTTCCTGTATTAAAGTTTGCTGTTAGGTATATTGTTTCTTCTATTGGAGAGTGATATAAAGATTATTCTAATGAAAACATTAAAAATTGCAATTTGACATAAAAGTGGGGTTGTCCTTGCTTTTGAATGCTGTAGCCTTGCTGGAGGGCTGTAAATGCAGGTAAGAGCTGAAGAGGGATTTTCCTCCTCCACGTGCTGTCCATCCTGTGCTGCACGTTCCAGTCCCTGGTGTTGCAAGCACTCAATGGCCAACCAGATGGAACTACCATGACATGTTTTCTAAAACCAATAAAGTGAACTTTTTAAAAACTTGGGGGAAACTTGCCTTTTGTGTGGAAAGCAGATGTGCCAAGAAAGATAAAACAGTGTTCATCTAGGAGGAGTTAAATGTGCTTGTACCTGGTTCAGTGACATGAATTTATACCAATTGGCCACTTCTGACTTAGCTTGAAGATTTTAGGTTTTAATTGTGGACACAGCTAATAAATTTAAAATTATTTAAATGAAAATTACATACACTATTTCAACTTCTGATACTATAGTTTTCTGTTTTTCTGATATTACAGTTTTCTATTTTCATATGCTTTAAACTTGTTAAATAGTTCAATAAGAAAAATACATCCAAAGGTTTTTTTGGTTCTTGAGAATTTTGGAATGTTGTATTCCAGCACCAAGATGTGTGTTCTGCCTCTTGCAGTGGAGCTGGAAGCATCTGTGTCCATATTAGTGTGGCAGTGGGGTGGAATAATGTAACATGGATAAGGCTAAACAGCAGTACAGCAGTCAGTTCCTTCACATGCTCCCAACTAATCCAGTGGTAATTTACTATTTTATGTAGTTGTCTATTCAAATTAATGCTTCTGTCTGAGTAAGTTCTTGGTAAGAACTCCCAGTTTATTTTTTCATGTGGGATGTCATTCCTTGAAGGTGTTCTGTGTATAACAACATTTTCCCTGAATTTTAACTGGTGGGGGAAGATCTGGTGGAATGATCAGAGGTTCATGAGCATTGTTCGTGGAGTGTTTTTGCACTCACTGCAGTTTGGGATTTGCACCACAATGGAAGAGGTGAATCCTTAGTCTATTACAACAGCAGTTACACCAAGGAGGTGGGAGGAAACCACAGTGAAGGTTTTCAGTCTTGATTGGGTTTTACTGTATTTACCCAAGGGAAACATTGTTTTACATACCCAGTGTTGTATTTGGAGGTTTTATAAGAAAAAGGAAACATGAAAAAAGTGAAGACTTACAGTCTTGAGATTGCAGAGGATGGGACATAAACTTGATTCATTGTTTCCAGTCTTTTACTGACGAAGGCAATACCACTTGGTGTTTGCTCTTGCTGCAGTCTGGGTATTTCAGTCACCTTGTAAGGGTTTATTAGCCATGTCTAGCAGTGAACTGGTGGTGAGTAAACCAGCCTCATTCTTTAATATCATGGCAGGAATCCTCTTGCCATTTTATGTGTGGTTTCTCTGCTGTAATGTTAAATCCCGTTGGGTCCCAAGGATGTGCCACACCAAGATGTTCACTTCTGTTCACCAATTGATCAGAGAAATGCTGGGTGATGGAGATCTCCAAATGAGAGATGATCATCAAAGAGTTTCAGTCCTAAACAGGTGACTCATCACAAATAGAAATGTGCAGCTTTCATAGTTACTATTGCATCTCATCTGCATAATTGAATTTCTCTGGCTTTTATAGCCGCCTCTGTATGATCTGAAGCAACAATAAAGCTGTAACATGGCCCACAGAGTGCTGACACATCTTGAAATGCATCCAGACAGGCAATGAAAACAATTAAACTTGTCCTGTTTACAGAGACCAAGTGACACGCTGGGCGAGATCAAATGAGTGTCGGTTTAATAAAAACAGCGATGCTGGAGCTGTTGTGGAGAGGGAGATCTGACAGGTTGTGTTTACCTTTTTTTGTTTTCCATT
This sequence comes from Hypocryptadius cinnamomeus, assembly GCA_013400635.1. NCBI lineage: Eukaryota > Metazoa > Chordata > Aves > Passeriformes > Zosteropidae > Hypocryptadius > Hypocryptadius cinnamomeus. Next base: position 60,337 of record VYZP01035318.1, on the reverse strand, counting down.
TTCCAGTTTGCTGGAAGGCATGGGAACCACCTTGTGGCAGCAACTGTCTGAGCTGTGTTCAGTGCTAGGTGTTAGAGCCAGTGCAGGGGCTGCAGCCAGGCCCCTCCTGCTCTGCAAGCTCCTCAGCCCTGGTGGGAGCTGCCCAAGGGGATTCAGGCTGGGGCGGTTCTGGTTCTCTGGTTTGTCAGCATTTTATGTTGCAAGGCTGTTATTTAAAATTCTGGTTTGGTTCCTGATGATTTTCTTTGGGGAGATGTCATAGAGTTTGATGTCTAAGTGTTCAATATTGAATGCAAATAGGAATAGCATTCACTTCATTTACTGTGGTTTGTGACTTCATTTTTCCAAAATTACGGGCTCAGCTCCAGGTTTTTACTGGAGTTGGTTTTAGCCAAGGAGCTGAATTGCTAGAGACAGACAAATAGCTTGTGAATGACCTTAAAAAGAGAACTTGGAAGACCTTACATACTAATTCTGGTTTTTATTTACTGAATGTGATCTGCATGAGTCACATGATGATGTAGTTCTGCTCATGATGAAAAGGAGCTAAACAATAGATTTTGAACAAGCACATGCTGGTTTGGAGCTGAGCTTTTGTGGTAAGTCTGTGATGAGAGAGGGGTGAACTTCCTCATCTATTTAATTAAATCATAAAAAATAGTGGAAAAAAGGATGTACCTTCCAGTACTTTGCAAGAGCAGAATGGTGAGGACAATATATCTATTTCACAGCAAGATGCAAGTAAAATACTCTTAAATAAGGCATGGGATAAGTGTACTGTTAATAGTCCATTGTGCACATCAAATGAGGGAGTGGAAATTGATTGTTATTAAAGAGGGATCTTTTTTCCATGTGTATGAATGAGTTGCTGTTATTTCCTAAGCTTTGTATGGGATCTTTAATTTAAGTAAAAATGTCTTAAAATATTTTTGGAATGAAGTAAATACTGAGGTAACAGACTGCAGCAGGAGTTGGTGCTTCTTTGTGCCCATCAGTTACAGTCAAGCAAGAGTTAAATGTTTTAAATGCAAGTAGACTGTTAGAGTGGAGATGGGTGTAAGGCATCCAGTGTCTAACACGAGGTTACTGACAGAACACAGGAGTCCTGTGCTGCCTCTGCACCACTCTCCAGCCACTGCCTTCCTCTGACCCTCCTCCTTAGGAAAGAGGAGGCCATTGAGTCCCCTCTGAGTGCTGCTTCCCACACATAATTCATCACTTTCCATTCTCATTTTGCTGCACCTTCTCTTAGTAAGTCTTTACAAATGGTTTTGGTAGATCATATTTTTAGAGCATTCATTGGGAAAAGAGCACTGAAATCCTGCTTTCTGAATTTTTCAGATACAAAGCAGTAAAACTGAAACTGAAGGGAAGCTTGAGCAGGCATCAAGTTGGAGGGAGGCTTTTTCTTAAGAGATAGGTGGCTGCTTCATTTTCCTAATTTATTCAAAGCTCAAGTGGTTAGTGAAACATAATGTGATCAGCAACATGCACTTCGTTTGTGTGTATATATATATATATATATATATATATCCGTTTAATTTTTTAAGACTTTTATGTTTCATGAGTTAAACGGAGTCTCTGAGTCATGTTTTGGATGACAGCACTCCCAGAAACTGCCAGAGGGTTGTGAGAAATTCTTTGGTTATTCAGTGGGTGATGTTCCATTTCTCTGAAATACAGAGCTCAGCCTTCAGTCATTCATGGTGGTCTGGCACACAGCAGGTGAGCAGCAAAACTGAGACTTGCACCACTCAATGTCCTGTGTCAGTCAAAAAATAAGAGTAACAATCTCACATCTGGGCCTGTTCAGCAAAGCCTGCCTTGTTTCCAGCTGAGGGAACTGGGGCTCAGGCTGGAACAGTGTCTCAGTGGAGACACTCAGGGGGGACAGTCTCTCTGCAATTCCCTGACAGGAGGGTGCAGCCAGGTGGGGGGTGGGCTCTGCTCCCAGGGAACAAGGGGCAGGACAAGAGGAGGTGGCCTCAGACTGTCCCAGAGGCTGCCCAGGGCCGTGGTAGAGTCCCCATCCTGGAGGTGTCCAGGACGTGGCACTCGGTGCTCTGGGCTGGGTGACAGGGTGGGGATGGGTCACAGCTTGGACTCCATGGCCTTGGAGGGCTTTTCCAACCTCAGTGAGTCTGTGATTCCTTCTGCAGTTCAGGCAGTGCTCAGCAAAGTTCAGTGCCTGTGTAAATGCAAGGACTTTTTCAGGGAAGTGGTTTTGTTGGGAGTGCAGAGGATGTGCTCATCCCCACCTACATGCCTCAGTGGGGGAATTTATGTAGTGTTTCCTTTAGGTGTCGAGATCTCTGCTCAGCACTGCAGTGTGGAACGAGGTGGGAAGATGAGGAATACTGAATTCTTACATCACTGAGCTGCTTTGAAGAGTTTCACACTCAAACTCCACTGTCACTGGAACTTGATGTTGTATTCTCCGTTCGTTATGGCAAATTCAGTATGTCCCTCATCTACCTTTTCAAATCAAAACACATTTTTTTCTGTGGTTTCTTTTTTTATGTAATGAGATGTGCAGGACTGAGGGCTCATCCTTGTTCTGCTGCCCTCCAGAATCCTTTGGAACTCTTTTGGTGTCACCATTTCTCTATAAAGCTAAATAAAATAAACTACAGTGTTCCCTATGTGTGATGAAAGTTTTCTGATTCTGTTAGGAATGTGATTTAGTAGATACAAACGTTTTATCAAATCACATTACCTGACAGTATAGAAAATGAATTTGAGTACTTCTATTTTTAATCCAGAATTGTTCACCTTTTGGCTTGCAAAACACTCTGTGCCACTTTAAAAGGGCAGGAAGACAAATTGCTGACATGGTACTGTTCATCTAAATTTATAGGTTTACACCAAGATTTCTGAAGTGACTGAGACTCTAATCTGAGCTCAGCTTGAAGTACCTTCAAGGTAACTGATTTTCTGAAGGAGCTCAGAAGCTATCTCAGTGCTGGATTCCTTTTCAAGTGGCTACTTTAGGTCACTGGTTGCTTTTGAAAATGTTAAACACCATTGTAAAACACCATTTTACTTGAATTGTAAATGTTAATACTTTAATTTTAGAGTCTCCCAGGTGAGCTGTAGGCATGGTGTGGGATTTTTTCCAGCAGTTCCTTCTCTTGGTTTGGTGTTCATCACCACAGCTCCTCATGATCCACGGGGAGTGGAACTGAGCCAGCAATGAAGAAACAGAAACTGTAGAGCACATGTGAAACAAAGCAAATTGGGAGTTCCTGTGGGGCAGCAGTGCTGCTTTAAAGGATTCAGTTCTTTGAAGCACTGTGGTTGGAGAGTGCTGTTAGGTCTCTTCTTGGAAGTCTAGAATGAAAAGGATCTCAAGAACAGGTTTTTCCAGTTTAGATTCCTGAAAGGCCTGACCATAATATTCATGTTCTGGCCTTTCCTGCCATGTGGAGGAAAGATAAAATCCTGACATGCTGCAGCTCTTTCCCTGCTTTCATGAATAAACACAAGTAATTCTCCAGATAGCCACAGTACAGCACATTAAGATCCTTTTTGCTTTCTGCTGCTTCCCTATTTTTTTTTACAGTGAGTCAGGACTTTTCCATACAAAAGAGAGAGATCCCTTTCAACAAATTCTATCCATAAACCTTTTTGTCTTGATAAATACTTTGTTTCACTGAAAGAGACAAATGAAGGTCTTTTCCTTAGTGGGTGATGTTTTTTATGTTTTTCCAAGTCCATGTTTTGTGTATTTACTTTCCCATTAAGCAATGTACTGCTGCCAGGGGGTACATTTCAGGCAGGGTAGCAGGACTGTGGTTTAATCTCACTGAGAGCAGAAAGCCCAGAAATGGCATTTATCCACCCACTAAACCTTCTTTCTTCCCTTCTGGCCTGTGAAATTACTCAGCCTAATTCTGCAAAACCAAGAATTTGGGCTTAAACATCCACATTTCTATTTTTTTTCCCTAGGCAGTCAATGATTTGTGTCAGCTTAGCTATTCTTTTACTTAAGAGCAGCAAACATTTGATAGAATATGTTCCTGGCATGCTTATTGTTAAATCTAATGTGGAATGTGTGTGTCTGAAATTTTGGAACATATCCTTGGGGTTATTTTAGATTATAGAGTATAATCCTTGCAGGAAAAAAAGCCACTTTAATTGAGGTAAAAATGTGAACCTAAATCAGCTGAATTTTTACCGCATACTGCCATGGCTTTGTTCACCGAATTTCCCTGGTGGGACTGGCAGCCACCTCGGATCACTCCAGCCTTCATGCCCACAAATACCATGGCTTATTTTTCTGGGACATTTCCAGAGAATTAAACTAGCAACCCAGGAGAATGTTAATTGAAGAAGTGTGGTAGAAGACAAGCTAATTTGAATAAAAAATACCAAATCTATTTTGGGAATGTCTTAGGGAAGGGGGTGTGCCAGGGTCTGGCATTTTTCCTGGCCTTTCAGTTTGGGTATGCTGCTCATGGCAAGGCTCATGGGGAAGTCTGGGAAGGTATATGGAAGTAGGAACTTGGTTTGGACAAATTAAGTATTCAGGAGACAATTTAACCTGTAACAGTAATGTGGGTGGTGTGGGAATCTCTTCCTTTGTTCAGTCCTCTGCTTTAAGGCTGCAGATTTTCTGAGTGACCTTGGCAAATCCCTTTCTACCTGACTCCATTCTGGATCTGAAAAACTGGGATTATGGTACTGACTCACACTACAAAACACTTTCAGATTTGAGGATGGAAAACTTTAAGAGCTGGGATTTAGCATATTTTTTTATTGTAGGGAGTCTCACCAAATTGGGTGATTTATCTCTTCTAGTTTGGGTATGCTCTCAGTTGTGAGAGACAGCTTTAGGTCATGTAAAAAACAGCCTCATGTAACTTCTGGGTTAGCTTTAATTTGTGGAATAGCTGGTGCATCTCCCAAACTATTTAGTTTGGTTGAAAGTCCTTAGTTGACAGAGAAAACTTTGTGCACACAAGTCCTTTCTGCTACCTGACATTTGGCTTCTGGGCCTTTTTTCCTTACAAGCAGAGTATGTTTTCTGATGTTCTTTTTTTTTAATGAATTTTTTTTTCTGGCTAGGACTGTTCTGGCAGAGCTGGGGTAGCCTGGGCTGTGCTGGTGGTCTGGGCTGTGCACAGGGGTGTGAGGGGCTGGGAACAGCCCTTGCCCCTTCCCATGGAATCATCCCTCAGCAACATTGCACAGGGTGGCCCAGAATTCCTTTTCTTTGCCTGTCTCCAGTTACCCAGCTCTGAGATGGTGAAAGCAGGTGCAAAGTGACAGTGATAAAAATAGCAATTTCAATCACAGCTCCTCATGCAGAGGGGATCTCAGCTCCCCTCCCTCTCAGAGACCAGCTCCCCTTGCACACCCAGGAGTTTGTCAAAATCATCCCAGCATCCCAGCTCCCCTTTAAACAGGCTCTTAAATGAGAGTTCTCCATCCCCTCCAGGTTAGTGCTGGAACAAGGAGGGCCCTGATTCCTGGCAGCTTTGGCAGGGCAGACAGGGCTGTGGTTTTGGAGCATGGTTCATTGGGAGCACTATGGAAAGGCAGCAGTAAGAACTCCATAAGGAACTCAATTTCATTTTCTATTTGGAAAAAAATTCCTTTTTTTATCTCATTCCTCTAATCCTCAGCTTCCAAATAACAAGCCATGATCTGATAGCTTTAAAGCTGGAGGAAATTAGGGGTGAAAGATTCTAGAGTAGTTTAGGACCTTAAAACCCATCTCTTTCCATCCCCTGCCATGGGCAGGGACACCTTCCACTGTCCCAGACTGCTCCAAGCACCATCCAGCCTGGCCTTGGACACTGCCAGGGGTGCCACAGCTTCTCTGGGGACCCTGTGCCACCCTCACAAGAAGAAATTTCTTCCTAATGTCTGATCAGGGTGTGCATTTGGAAGTCTAGGTCAGATCTTCCCTGATATTTTGTCTCTTTAGATTTGAGCCTTTTAACATTTTTTTTCTTTATGTTTCCCATAGGATCTAGACCCTGCCTCACTGCATGCAAGAGCACACAGATGTCATTGATTATAGAAGAACTTTAAGAAGTCATAATTAATATTTTTACAGAAAGCATTACTTACATGGAGACATTCTAAACAGAAATAAACTAAAATTTCTCTCTTGTAGTTATAGTAAAAATCTGAAGCCAAACAAACTAAACTTATTTTGGATATTCTGCTGTTTCCCTTGGTAACAGTCCTTATACGGAACAACAAAAATCTGGCTGTTGTTGACCTCCCCATTACCACTTTCTGGTTCTTCCACATTGGCTGAAGGTTTCAGGACTGAATTCACAAAGGCTGGAGTGGATGATTTACATAGAACAATAACAAAACTTTTGGCAGGCGATTTTAACCACCAGTTTTAATTTGAAAATAATTGAATTGCTTGCTTTTCAAAATTTCTGTGGTTTTGGTTTTCTGTTGTAATGGAAAGTTTTGCACTTCTTTATGTCCAACTTGCAGTTGCATTGTGTGCAAGGACAAACAAATCTCCTTTAAAGGGTGTATATTGAAATCTAAAAATAACCCAGATAGAAACCTGGCTTTGAACTTTTTTTAGATGTGTTGCTGTGTAAGAAAATGATATTTCAAAAGATTTTCCCTTGGAAGAATGTAAGTGGTTTGGTTTGGTCAGAATTTTGAAGAATTTGCCTTGAGAAGGAAGGAATGTAATTACCTATGGGGTGCACAGGTGTGAGGGAAAGCAGACAAGTTTGTGCATGACAGCAAAAGGTGCTGAATTTAAAAACAAATAGGGGATTTTTGGGAATCTTTTCATGTATGGAAGTTTGGCTTGGGTATACATTTGAACTGAATTGTATGTCTGGAATAGAGAGAAGCAGTTGGACTTCCCTTGCTTTGAGTCATGTATTCAGGCTTTCTTCTCGAAATCACAATCAACTGAGGCATCAAATTAAAATTTTACAGTAAAAATCTCAGATTTTCACTTTCACTTTGGGACTCTTAGTTTAAAATTGAAGTGCAATAAAGGCACTGCTGTGACCTGTACTTGTCAATTGTGTCCCTGCAATAGTGACAGGGGAGTTCTGCCAACTTGACCTGGGGAGAAATGACCAGATGTGCTATATGATCTGGTAAAGTATAATTCCTTTTCCAAAAACATGTATTTTAAAACCTGATATGGACTGTCCCGAGAGAATGGAACGTGACTCTTCTAGTTTCTGATGTAGCTGTGGCTTTGTCTGTCCCCAGTGGGTCTGGGACATGGGGTGGGAGCCTGGACACTGCTTCCGTTGACATTTTCTGTTTCCTGCTTAAATAAACTCACAGGGTAAGTTCAGAACAAGACAAAAATACCCTCTTGCCTTCAGAAGTGGCTCTTGGTCCTTGCAGTGTGGGTGGAATGTCGTTGTCTTTTTGCATGGCTTGCTAAAGCACGTCGGTCCCTGATGCTCTTCTGCCTCTCTGCACACTTGCAGGCTCCGCATGGCCTCTAGATGTCCCTCCTCCTCCTCGCATAACCCCAGCAGCAGGCAGTGCAAGAAATCCAGCTCCACCACATCCCACTTCTTGAAGGAATAGACGCTGGGCATGTCTGACCAGAGCAGGTACAGCCACACAGGCACGGGAGGGTGAGCAGGGCTCCCTTCTCCTGTGCTCCCAAACCCCTCCGTGGGCGTGCCGGGCACTTTGGGGGAATGAGCCACACCTCAGCAAAACCACAGTGCCACTGCTCTTGTAACTGGTGCTGTTGTGCTTTGGGGGAAGGCTGAGAGGCTGAGAACTGGATGAGCCATAAAAAGCTGCATCCCCTTCCATGCTGGAAGTGATGCTTCCCGTCCAAGACTGTGAGACCACCGAGATCCTTGTGCCATTGCTGGCTGCTGTCTCATTGCTGGGGTGGAGGGCTGTGGTAGTTTCTGGGGTCCCTGTTGAAGGAAGGAAATGATGAATCTGACTCCATGTTCTTAGAAGGCTAATTTATTATTTTATGATATATATTATATTAAATAATGCTATACTAAACTATACTAAAGAACAGAGAAAGGATACAGACAAAAGGCTACAAAGAATGATAATGGAAACTCGTGACTCCTTCCAGAGTCCCAACAGAGCCTGACCCTGATTGGTCATTAAGTCAAAACAATTCACATGAAACCAATCAAACATGCACCTGTTGGTAAACAATGTCCAAACCACATTCCAAAGCAGCAAAACACAGGAGAAGCAAATCAGATAATTCATGTTTTCATTTTTCTCTGAGGCTTCTCAGCTTCCCAGGAGAAGAATCCTGGGCAAAGGGATTTTCCAGAAAATATGAGAGTGACAGAGGGTCTCTAGGGTTTGTTCCCTTTGGAACTTTTTGCTAGCAATAAACTCCTCTTGAAATTTGTCATGTACTAATTCCAAAGGGATAAGGTTTTCTCTGGTCATGGGTACTTCCATACTGTGGATCAAAAGGATGTGTGAGTGTAGTCAGCCCTTTACCCCTCGTGGAAGGTTGAAGGAGAGTTTTATTCATGATCTTTTAAGATCTGAAGTGTCACTCTTCTGGATCTTAGGGAGCTTGAAGATGGTGATTATTTTTGTAAGGATGGATTTTATCCCTGTCTTGGAAGGAGTGCTGTTTGTATATGATTGTAACAGTGGGCTAAGTGCTTTGGGATCTTTTAGGCTGAATGGGTGAACACTGGACTATTGTATTTGTGGGGTGCCCAACGAAGGAAGGAATGATGAATCTGACTCCATGTTCTCAGAAGGCTAATTTATTATTTTATGATACTATATTATCTTAAAGAATACTAAACTACACTATACTAAAGAATACAGAAAGGATACTTGCTCAATGCTAAAAAGATAATAATGAAAACTCGTGACTCTTTCCAGAGTCCTGACACAGCTTGGCCCTGAATGGGCAAAGAGTGAAAACAACTCACAGCAGAACCCAATGAAACAATCACCTGTGGGTGAACAATCTCCAAACACATTCCACATGTGAGCACAACACAGGAGAAGCAAATGAGATAAGAATTGTTTTCCTTTTTCTCTGAGACCTCCCAGCTTCCCAGGAGAAAAATCCTGGGCAAAGGGATTTTTCCAGAAAATGTGAATGTAACACTGGACAAATATTAACTGTCAAAAAAAAGTGTATACCTATGAATGTGCATTCTGCTGGCTGCTTCGGTGGCCCACCACAAGCTCAAAGACACCATTACAATGCAAATTGCAGTGCTGTGATAACATGCAAAAACCTCTGTTGGGGTAGTGGTGAGATAAACTGAGTCATGAAGCACTATGGGCTTGGGCAAATTAATGACCCAGCCCCAAGTATTGGTGAGGCTGAGCTGATTTTCTGTTGGTTTAAACAAGACACTGTTTTCTGCTTCTTCATTTCCCCACCATTAACTTTCAGATAATAATCTCCTTTATACTGATGGAACAGCTAAGGAACAGGATACTTAACATGTGTAAAGTTAAAGGTGACAATAAGTACCAACAAAATTAAGACACTGCAGCCTGAAGTTTATTCTTTCTTAAAACCATTCAAAAAACAACATTTGAGGGAATAGTTAGTAAAATTCTGAGGTTTGCTATCTCCTGAATAATGGAAATGGTTGCTAATGAATGTTAATATCTCTAGCTGTGGCACAGACGATTCAGCTGTGGTCCAAATCCAAGCAGAATTAAATCATGGGTGTCTCTTTGCTGTACAGTGGTCACTGAATGACTTGTCCTGCTTCCAGCACCAGGGAACATGGAACTGTGACTCCTTAAACTATTTCTGATTAAATGCAATTCTTTGTGTATTTTCAGGTACCAGAAACCTCTGACTGGAAAAGGTGAGGTGAAGTAATCCTCAAGCATTATCCTCTCCTGCTTGCTCAGATGAGGTGAGATGGGTTCCTCAGCAGACAACAGAGACAGTAGTTTTCTCTGCTGGAAGTGATGATGTGCTTCTGTCATCTCACCCTTCCTTCCAAGGGAGGGAGCACAGAGCAGGCTCCTGCCTCATCCAGAGAGTGATGAACTGTGGATGCTGGGGGCAGGGTGGTCTCAGGGTCCCCCAGTGCGTGGAGAACAGTGTGGAGAAGTGTTCAGGCATCTGCAGGCAAAGCACCCATGCTCAGGGGGTGCATGGGTCTGGATGAGTCTCCTCTTTCTGGGAGAACACAGAGGGTTTAACATACTATGCAATTAAATTCTGAAAAGACTGTTACATCCTTTTAGTTCCTGCTTTACATCCTGATGGGTAAAGAACTGGGCATGCCACAAAAAAGCCCTGAAGGGAGTGGTAGGGTTTCCTGAGGTTTCCACATGTGAAGTCTGTGGGTACCCCAGTCTCTTTGTACCATTAGCTTTAAGGGGCAGATGCTGTTGCTTTTGAAGTGCATCAGGACATGTTTTTTGTTACATGATCCCTGGGAAATGCACTGATAGCCCAGATCCATGAAGGGACAAACATCCATTTCTCAAAAGTTGCCATAACTTGTGTTGCCAGTCTAGTACTGTTTAGAGCCAGGATTTATTTATTTAGGGACAGTATCAAACACAAGTGTTGCTGTGCAATATCAGGCCAGACTTGTCCTTAAATACAACATTTGTCCTTAAATAGAGCACCTGTGTTTGTGTCTCTAGATGTGTTTGTTTTCAGGGGTGCTGTCCAGAGGCCATCCCTGAGGACAGCCACTAAAGACTGATTGCAGAATCACACAGGTCAGCTGATAAAATGCAGTGCAGAAAGGTCTCTTACCTCTTTCCTGTCCCCAGATGGAGTCAGTCACACCCAGCTACATCATCTGCCAGTTCTGGGCAGAACTTCTGCCCCATTCAGGTGAAGGGTTCCTTCTGCCAACACGTGAGTTCCCATGATCCCTGCTAACATAGCATCCAGGTTTGGAACTTTTTAAGGAGGCCAAAGGGGTTGATTGTTGTATTTCCTTCTTGTTTCAGTCAATTTATTCCTGTCCTTGACTTTGCACTCCACACAGATAAGCACAGATCTGTGTATGCACACGTTAGTTAGGAAGAAACAAGTGCCCGGCTGATACTCCTCCCCCCCACCACCCTGAAAAAGTCAAAAAAAGGATCAATGTTATATATGTATCTTCATATATAGATATATATATATATATGACAGATAAATATATATATGTATGGAGTTGCTGAAAACAGTTAATTTTGTATAGTTTTGATGAAAATCAAATAATTCAACATGAATAGAAAAGCTTTATAGAAGAAACATTGTTCACCACAAAAATGTTTTAGGTGAGTGTTGTTTGAGTTGGAAAGAAAAGGTTTTCAGGATCTTGTATTATCTCACTACAGATTTTTTGGATAAACCCCTCTTGGAGGCTTTCTAAGTGCAATTGTGGTTTGGGGGAAGGCTGAGAGGCTGAGAACTGGATGAGCCATAAAAAGCTGCATCCCCTTCCATGCTGGAAGTGATGCTTCCCGTCCAAGACTGTGAGACCACTGAGATCCTTGTGCCATTGCTGGCTGCTCTGTCTCATTTCTGGGGTGGGGGGGGTCTCTAGGGTTTGTTCCCTTTGGAGTTTTTATCTAGCAGTAATCTCATCTAGAAAGAGATGTACTAATTGTAAACAAAGGCTGGGATTGTTCACAGCAGCCTTGGAAGACTGAGAATCTCATTAGTCATTCAAACTATTTGGAAGGGAGCATCCAGATCTGCTAGGCAGTTTGGTAAATTTTGGTCAAATAGCACAAAAAATTAAGTTTCCTGGCCTTATGTCTATGTCCAAGCAGCTGGTGTGCACACACAGTTCTCTGATCAGTTTGTCTCACTTTGATTTTGCACGTTACCTTTTTATTTTCTCTCCACATTTTGTCCTTTCTCTCATCATGCAATTTTAGTATGGTAAACCCTGTTCTTCCAAACAGCAATGCTCTTCCTGTGTGTCTGGAGAGTACCTAAATCACTTGAAAGATGAGTATAAAGTGCTAATAAACCCAATATACTCTGAATGAAGCACCAGTATTATTAGTGATAGATTGATTATAATTGATTTTCCCAGTGCAGTTTTGTAGGACACCTTACACCTGTCAAAGATCACAGTTAGTGTATAAATTATCACTGGTCACTTGAGGATTGTTGCTGAGGAAGAGTTTTCTTGCCATATAGCCCAATACTGCTTTAAACAATCCATTCTCCTCAGAACCACTCAATTTCCAGTCAGTTAAATTAAGTATGGAGTTCTGGCATGGATGCTGCCCAGTTTAGTGCCTTTAAGGCATCCCTGTGAGGTTACTAGAGGTCACTTCTGTGCAATTTATTTTTGCTGCCTTTTTTAGAGTGTTATCAACAATAAAAACTGACATTCTCAAGGGGAGAAGTGTGTACATTGTTGTGATACAGGAACGTTTTTCCCAGAGAAACTCTGGTTTATCACACAAGCCTGTAAATATGTATTTACAATTTTAAAAGCACGTCTTTATGTCCCTGATTGTAAATGCTCTGTTTTTAAAGTTTTATAACGTGTGACTCAACCAAGAGACCACAGCACACAGCTTTATATTGTACTGGTCTGTTTGAAGGGTCCATTACAGTCTAAGCTGTAGCAGAAAAATATCCATGTCACCAACAAGAAATACCCATGGTTTCACCAGACTTCATCGTTTTTCCTCAGATAAAAAATGCAGTTTTTCTGGGAGGGGGGTGGGGGGGATGATTTTTCTTGCAGAAAAAAAGCATCAGTTCAAAATGATGTCATTTCTCTGGACCAGTGATTTCATTCACAGTGAATTCAGGAAAAGTATGCCATCTTTTCCCAAGGCAGAATTTCACAGTTTTGCAGCAAATTTTTAACCTCCCCCGTGCCTGCTGGTGAAACGTGAAATTTTGCCCTTGACCAATATCACAAGTTCTTGTGAAAATTCAAGGAGAGGGTGGGGAAAAAGCTCAGGTTTTGCATGTAGAATTTGCAAGGACAACACTGGCAGCTCTGCAGTACTCTCATGGCAATGCTGATAGTGAGAAGTTTATTGAAAATAAACTGTGTGGAGATGTGGTGGGACCTGGTTTGTGCTTGGGCTCTGAATTGCTCTGGAGGACTGAAAGCTCTGTTGTCCGTCTGCCATGTAAAGAAAAAAGAACAACAATAAATTAATGTGAAAAACTGCATTATGGAAATATTTCTTGTTATTTCAGCCAAGGAGGTCTTAAAAATGGAGATTGACTGTGCTCTAGCTCTGAAAAAATGGAATTGTTTGGGGTTTTCTTGGTGGGAGGTGGGAGAGGAGGAAGGAGATGTGAGTGTCACCTTGGTCTGACAGGTTCAGTGCACACAGACAGGGATTCATTGTCCTGACAGCTCCACCCTGGTCTGCATGCTTGGAGAAGCAGCCCAGGAGCCCTTTGCAGTGTGGCCTCTCCATCCCAATCCAAACCTCCTGCTGAGGTGTGTCAGAGCTGTGGAGCTTCAAGGCTGCTCTGCTCAGCTGGGAGGGAAATGTTTGGGCAGGTGTGCAGTGGGAGGGCTGTTTTCCTCCTAGGAGTGGTCCCTGTTTCATAAATTGTGTGCCATCACAGCACACTGAGACATTTTATGCTTTCTTCAGGGCCATTTGGCTCTTTCCATAGAATCCCAAAATGGTTTGGGCTGGAGGGACCTTAAAGCTCATCCCACCCTCCCCTTGCCATGGGCAGGGACAGTTTCCACTATCCCAGGCTGCTCCAAGCTCCATCCAACCTGGCCTTTGGCACTGCCAGGGATCCAGGGGCAGCCACAGCTTTGGGCAACCTGTGCCAGGGCCTCCCCACCCTCGTTGTAAAAATCTTCTTTAAATCTACTCTAAATGGACCCTCCTTCAGTTGAAAACCCTGTAAGGGAATCCCTGAGGGTGGTGGGCAGCCATTGTCATGGGTGCATTAATCCCATGCATCCCATCCTTAAAAACAGCAGTAGGTACAATAAATAGGTTTGGGAACAGCTGAATTATATGCATTAATATTAAATTCACATAGGCTAAAAATGGCTCTTTCACCCCAGAAAATCTGAAGGCTCCTTATGCATTATAAATCTGATCTCTTAGAGAAAAGCCACTGTTGTCACTGTCGCCTGCAGCAGCCTGACAGGCAGCCAGGCTCCTCTGGCAGTGTCACATCCTCTTTGGCTTTCAGGAAATGCCACCCAGTTTCAGGTAAGTTTGAAGGGATCTGATTGTGCTGAACTGTCATTCTGTCCCTGCATGAGAACCTTGAGAAATACTCTTTAAATAGCTGCATGCCTCCATTCTTCTGTCTGTGCTGTCACATGAAGCAGCACTAATTACTCCTTTTTATAAGAGCTGTGGCTTTTTTTGGGAGAAGGCTACATCCAAAGACAGATAAGGAGGATCACTTTCTCATCCTGAAGCTGCTGCCTGGAGGCTGTTCAGCTCTGTGTGTGGTGCTGCAGAAGGAGGCAGAGGACACGACACTGCTGGTGGCTGGATCCCCTCCCAAAGCCCCAGACAGCAAAGCCAGGGGTGCTTCAGTCCCTGGTGCCAGTGCTGGTTGTAAATGCTCTTCCAAGGCTGTGGGACACAGAGAGCTGTGTGTGCTCAGGAGGGGACACAGAGGACATGAGTCCATCTGTGGTATTTGCTGGGTCCCCAGGATGAAGAATGAATTGATGAATCTGACTCCATGTTTTTAGAAGGATATTATATTATATTATATTATATTATATTATATTATATTATATTATATTATATTATATTATATTATATT